>CAUJAV010000019.1:0-77863 GCA_963082835.1 Leptogaster cylindrica | reverse complement strand
AGGTAAAGTAGTCATCTATGATGCAATAAACCAATGAGCGTTATCGTTTACATATTTTAACAATGCATTTCCTTCTATTTTAGCCGCAAAACACTGGATCCAGTCATGGAAGTAGCGGAGAACCATGAGGTGCCCCCTCATGGACTATTCCATTGACGATGACGACTGAATGATACTTACTGTTTTTTTTCGCAATTATTTTGTATCATAGTACATCATTTGTTAAAAAATAGCCCACAAATATCAAATTGCGAAGTGTTTTGCTCACATAGGCTTGTATGTTCGTTGTTTCTGCTCCAAACGACACCAAACTCAACATGGTTGCAAATTGGTCCAATTTTTAACGGTCGATTGGTTTAAAATTTAACTTATTAAACGAATGGGTAGTCGTATGGTTGCGAGAATGTGAGAATTCGTCTTACCATGCGCGAAAATATACGAAACGATGTGCCGCACGTCCCATTTCGGCCACTTTGAATTTTCAACCACCAAACGGAAGGGTTGGGGGTACATAGAGCAACCCCCCACCCCCTCCACAGCTTCTGCATAGCATGTGGATGCGTCGGAGGGCCTGTTGTGCACTTCGGACGCATTATTGACGACGAGAAAGCCGACCTCACCGCGACGTAAAGTAATTTAGGTGGCAGGTGGCTGAGGGGGATCTTACCCCCCAAAACCACCCCCCAAAATTTAAAAATTGGTCTAAACAGACTCCTGTATCTACCAGCAGCATATTTAGAACATTTTAGCGGTGGAACGATATCTAGATATTGCCCAAACGTGTTTTTGTGAGATTTCACCCCCTAAAACTTTGGGGGGTGGTTTCAACCCCCCCGCACCGAAAATCTCGGAGGCTCCACGGGTCAAATCTTTTATTTTACTCTAAAGACCAACTGTACGAAGTGGCACCTTTTCATACCAAAATGCCAACCATTGACGTTATTTCCAGTGTACCGCTTCCACTAGCGGTGATAAGCGCTAACTTTGAAAAAAGTAAACAATACGGTAACGCATCACGTTACCGCAAACAAAAAAGAAAACAAAAAGCGCAAGCCGTTAACAACTAACTTTACAAAGAACGCTAACGAAGCAAAAAGATGGGAGTCAGCATAAATGAGCATATTGAACTCAGGCTACTCCCATCTAACTAAAAAACAATAAGTAAAGTAAATCAGCACTATCACCAAATTCCGATCGTAATTGCATCGATCAAAGGTAATTGTCTTTTTGTTTGCAATTGGGCGAAATCGGCACCTAATTATTTGTTGAAAGTGAAAATGCAACACGTGAGATGTGTTTTCCAAAAGTTAGTGTCAATTTAGCAATTAATCAATAAAAATTAATTGGAGTATTGATAAGTGTTTATTGAATTAAATGTATAAAAATAACATGTAATTAGCATTAAGAGATTCAGTTTAATTAAATCTTGTTTAGCAGAAGTCACGCCAGTTTTAGTTGAAACCTTCTCTCACAAGTTTTCAGGTTCACCACTAAAGATTCCTCAGGTAAACATTAACCTTTCAATCCACTATACAACGGCTCGCAGCTTCGGCGCGGCCTCCTTCCCCCCAACCAAACGGCTTCGTTGCTTGCCACGGCCACTCTAGAACCTTCCCCCGGCTTGCGGCTCTGCTCGCAGCCAAATGTACCCGATCCCAGGTCTTTGGAAACCCAAGCCTGGCCCCAATCCAAGAAATCCGCGAACCCAGCGGTCCATTGATGGCGAATTGTAGGAAAGGTCCCAATCTCCACCATCATTGGTAATCGCCGTCGCTCCTGCCTGAAATTTAGAAAGACTAAACCCGCTCGAGCCGCCTATTACCCCGTGTAGTACACAACATTTTGGCGCAGGGATCAAGGAAGCCTGGTCAGAGACCATAAGCGCTTGAAAAGCCTTGATTCTGCGATCTGGGACTCGCACGTCCCAAACCCCCTACAGGGAAAAACGGCAGCACAAACGGGTTCAAGTTTTAAAAAAAAAAAGAAAAAAAAAAACCGTCAATGCAACCGCTTGTTAAATAAATTTTAATCGCGGGAATAAGGCGCGCAAGTAATACTAAACTCAAAACAAGAGGCAATCCATACCCTGAATGTTGAATTGAATTCCCGAAAATCTCTGATAGCCCTAGGATGACTTTCCCGGGGTAAAAATTAGTGTAGAATGGTTGAATTTTTTTAAAAAAATAACGATTAAGTACCCAAGTCAGTCTCGATAGGAAAAAAAAACCATTACATATTGACACTATAGTCCCAAATTAATTGCTCTCCGCACAATTGTACTGAAACAAAAAAATATATAAGAAAAAAAAAACCGTGAACATTAGAATCGGACTCCAGAATGACCGTAGCTTGGCCCAAGGTGCAATCCGACGCCGCCAAATAAGAATTAGCCCGGACTGGGGCAAACATTTTATTCGAGAAATTAAATCCGTAATAAAAAAAAAGAAGAACAATTAATCTGGACGAGAAAGATCGTTCACTCTATTACACAACTCTAATCCGTACGTTGGCACCTCAACCAATTGATAAAAATTCATTAGCTTGGAATTTCCGGGTTTACCGTAATTATACCAAGAACAACTATGAAACTTCCCACATTTTAAAAAAAAAAACAAAAAAAAAAGAACACAGCGAAATAAACGAAACCACAGTGCCCATAGTGCACGGCAGTGAAATCTGACGCCGATACGAGCTAAAGATAAGACACTGTGGAAATAATTGAAATAAAAACTACTTGTTCTCAAGGGGAACTATAAATATGCTTTGCACGAGTACCTATTTTTTTTTTTTTTAAAAAAAAAAAACAATCATAAAATGAAAGTTTGGGGATTAACGATCTAAAAAAAAAAACTACAATTAAATGCAATTAAAATTTCAACTCAATTAATTCTGCAATTGGGGGCAATATACAAAAAAAAAAACTCAATGTTTAGCATGAACAGAAACGTAGTGAAACTTGACACACTGCGACTGATAGCGGAGAAAATGTTCCAGCTTGGGCTTTAAGTGCACCACAATTTTTTTTTTTTTTTTTTAATCTCAACATACAAACGTCAAAACATTCATAACGAATGTAAACAGAAATTTCCCTTCTCCCCGTAGCAGCAAATGCGATTAAAGAACATCGATTAAACTGGAAAAAGTCGGTCGATCAATTTTTTTTTTTAATCATAAAAAAATATATATGCATAATAACGGAGATTGAGTGGTAAATGAACCCAACTCCTCCAACACCCGTAGACCCCTCAAATAAGAATCCCGGAGTAACAGGTATACGCCTGCGCAGCGGGTTAACCCTAAAAGATCCCGCAGCAAACCTAGAAGAGTATCTCGCTAGAGTTTGTAAGAAAGCTGAAGAACCTGGGGGGGAAACAAAACAGCCGGGCGACGACCCAGGTCTAAATAGATCGATAAGACTCCAAGAGCAAATCGATCAGCTAAAAGCTGACGCTCTAAGATTAGGTGAGTCTTGGGCAAAGTTCAAGGGGTACAAAGGTAGTTCAACGCCAATAGCAGGCAAGGAAAAACCACGGGAGGTAAACGAACCGGAAGTAGGCCAAGAATCGTTTAACGAGGGAACATACGAGCCAGACGAAGCTGACGCGATCCTCAGCTGGCTGACCTATTCCTTTGGTTCCTTTAGTAACCCAAATTCATCCAGTTTTTACGGGTTCGATTTGGAAGAAGAGTTACGAAAGTTAGAAATGACGGACTATACGGAAGTCGCAAAATTGGTTACCAAGATGGTACCGACCTTCTCGGGTGTCCCGGGCTCGCATATGACCCATGAGTTACCCATGTTCCTGGGCTGCTGTAAGCAGGTCCTCGCTTGTCTAGCGGAGGACAAAAAGAAACACTTTTTCCAAATATTCCCGACGCGTTTGAGGGGAGAGGCCTACTTGCTCTTCTCAGATGAAGCTCCGACCACAATGAAGGAGATTGAGAAGAAAATGAATCGGGCATATCTGCCCCGGGTAAATTACCAGGAAATGGTAAATAAATTAATCACGGCCCAGCAATACCCACTGGAAGATTTAGAAGCCTACATTGAAAGGCTAAGAACTACCCTGCGGTTCTGCCAAGAGGCAGCCGAGGACAAGTACGGGGAAGCCCAAGCTGCTGTAATGAAAACGCAGTTGGGAGATTTCGCAGCGAATGCACTGCGCGGGGGTGTGACGGACAGTCACATAAGCCAATACCTCCTCACGAATGCGAATGACGATTTTGAGAGCCTCGCAAAGAAGGCTCTAGACATGGAGAAGATGCAACAGAGCATTTTTTCTTTGAGGAGGCCACCGTCAAACGGCAGCGGGTACACCCCTGCCTGGGTCGGAGGAGGGCAAGATCCGAGGAACCCCTACACATATCACGGGATGCAGGGGGAAGCGACACCCCAACGTAACCCCCATGTCGGGTACGGTCAGAACAGACAAACGGGACAAAATCGGAATTGGGTACCAAACCCATTCGCCGCGGCAAGTCCCGCAAAGAGAACGGCAAGCCCGCCAACCCCCCAAAAACGAAAGGAGGAGTTGGAGGCAAAAATTACATGCAACTTCTGCAGCAAAAGAGGGCATGTCTATGCGGACTGCCTGAAGCGAAGAAACACACCGTTTTGCGATAGTTGCAGACGGTACGGGCATGATTTGAGGACGTGCGGAAACACACGCACCTCCCTCCCCGCCCCAGCGGTTAGAGAAAACCGCCCGACCCCAGCCAACAACAGTTTCAGTAATCGAAACAACAATTTCATTAATCGAAATAATAATGGTCAACAAAACCCAAACAGGCGTAGGACTTATAACGTGCGTCTCAACTGCGATTGGTGCGGGAGACAAGGACACGACCTAACGACCTGTCCTCACAAAAAGTCCTGGGACTCGAAACATTCGGGAAACGCGACTCAGTCGGCCCGAAACTCCCAGGACCGACTCTAAAACCCCAGCAGAAAGAAACCGGGTCTACCCAGCCGCCCATTAATGGTGTCCCAGTAGTGGAACTCCCACTAGACATAGGCCTGCACGGCCAAACAAAATTGATAGTGGACACCGGCGCTGAGGTAAGTATAATAAAAGAAAAGTCCATCCAGAACAAGGCAACAATAAACCGGAGCGAACAAGTAACGCTGGAAACTCCATTTGGAACCGGAAAAACCTTGGGAACGTGCAGAGGGAAATTCGTAATTAAGACAAACGAAATACCCTGCAACTTTCATGTGGCAGAAGACATGCCCAACATGACAGAAGATGGACTCCTGGGAAACGATTTCCTAGCAGAACACTGCAATGTTGAAGGACCCGACAAGAAACTCCGATTTCCTCGCACGGAAATCAACCCCAACGAATTTGCGATTTCGCTTAAAAGTTCTTCAGAATCAGAGCCAAGCACAGCCAAGGCTAAAATCGAGTGCGTAAAACCCGAAGAAGTGTCAAGGGCACTAAAAGACAGGCAAAGCCCGACGAGGGAAACAAAGACCTGTAGTGACCCGAAAACAGTTACCAAAGTTGGTACTATAGGCAATACTACGAGGGCGATGAGGAAGCACAGGGTAACCCTAGAGGAACCCGTATGCATACCTGCGCGCACAAGAGTGATGGTTAGGATTCCGATGAATTTACGGGAAGAAATGCTCTGTATGTCGCAAGAAATAAGCGATGGAGTCTTCCTAGCGAATAGCATTAATTCAGCGGGAACGCAAGGAGTACTTGTCAGCATCCTCAACACGCACACACAATCAGTAGAGCTGTCGAGTATCGAATTAGAACTAGCTCCGGCAACTGATTATATGCTAGGACCGTTAACCCAATTTGCAGAACTAGAAAACGGCACCGGACAAAAGAACACTGAGGAAACCGTCAACTCCACCCACAAAATAAAACCGCAGCCCGAACAAGGGCGCGAAGAAACGCAACTCCCTACGCGGGAGACAGGGACGCAGGCCAATGGAACCCAAAACAGAGGTATCCAAGCCACCCTAATGCACTGCCGGGAGTTACGCAAAGCGGACCCCGATGAAACAAGCGCCAAAGAGCGACTTATCAGGTTAGAGAACGAACTCAACCTAAGCCCCATCCTTGACAAACAGGAACAGCGGGAAATATTGAGAATATGTCAAGACTACAACGACATATTACACCTAAAGGGGGACAAGTTGACGCACACTGATGCTATTACGCACGAAATTCCAGTGTCTCCGGAACAAGCGCCGATCAATCAAAAAATGTACCGCCTGCCCGAGACGCAGCGCGAGATAATTCAAGAGCAGCTAGAAGAGATGCTCGAAAACGACGTGGTCCAAAGAAGCAAAAGTCCATGGAACTCGCCGCTACTGGTGGTTCCGAAGAAAGCCGGGCCCGATGGGAAGAAGAGATGGAGGGTAGTAGTAGACTTTCGTAAAGTCAACGACAAAACTGTCGGCGACGCCTACCCCCTTCCCCGAATAGAAGATATCCTGGACCAATTAGGTCACTCGCGATACTTCACAACCCTGGATTTAGCCAGCGGTTATCATCAAGTATTGGTGGATCCCAAGGACCGACCCAAAACCGCATTCAGCACGAACTACGGTCACTACGAGTTCAAGCGAATGCCCTTCGGCCTAAAAGGGGCCCCGGCCACATTCCAACGCCTTATGAATTACGTCCTGACGGGACTACAAGGCTTGGAATGTTTCGTTTACCTGGATGGCATCGTTATCTACGGGAAAAACTTGGACGACCACAACGCAAAGCTGCGTAAAGTTTTCGACAGGCTGCGCGAGAACAACTTGAAATTACAACCGGAGAAGTGCCAATTCCTCCGGAAAGAAGTCGTGTACTTAGGACATAAATGTTCCAACGAAGGGGCTCTCCCAGACCCCAGTAAAACAGCCTGCGTACAGGAATTCCCTGTTCCACGCACAGTCAGGCAAACGCAATCCTTCCTAGGATTAGCCAACTACTACCGGAAGTTTATTCCGAACTTTTCAAAATTGGCACGACCAATAAACAATTTACTTCGCAAGGACGTGAAATTCACTTGGACAGAAAATTGCCAAGAAGCGTTCAATGCAATTAAGAATGCACTAGTGACACCACCGCTTTTAATTTACCCCGACTTCAACAAGCCGTTCAACTTGACAACGGATGCAAGTAGCGAGGCGCTAGGGGCAGTGCTATCTCAAGGCACTGTCGGAAGTGATCAACCCATAGCCTATGCTAGCCGAACGCTAAACAAAGCGGAAAGAAATTACTCCACAATAGAGAGGGAGTTGCTTGCCATTGTCTGGGCAACAAAGAATTTCAGGTGTTACCTTCAAGGGAGGAAATTCACGGTCTACACGGACCATAAACCCTTGAAAGGAGTGTTTAACGTGAAAGATCCGACTTCACGATTGGTGAGATTTCACCATAAACTCTCGGAGTTTGATTATACCATGAGTATAAACCCGGGAAATACAACACGAATGCCGACGCGCTAAGCCGAATACCAGCAGAAGGGGCCCAAGAGCAAAAAGGGCAGACCCTCACAGTCCCGGCACAAGTACACGATCCTCCGAAAACAGGAGAAGAGATGCTGAAAGTATCAGCAGTCACCCGGGCGCAAGCGCGACGTACCCCGGAAGGGACAGAGGGGACACAGTCAACTGCGGAAACCCCGACAGAGACACCCCCTGTCCAACGAGTAAAACAGCTGAAAGAAAAACCGCCCGACACGGGTGAGCCAACAGATACCGGATCAGCTGAAGTAAATAAAACTGTCGAAATAATCACTGATCCGGAAGAAATAAGAACTATACTCCGCGATTACCATGACTCCCTTTTTGGAGGGCATCAGGGAATTACAAAAACGTACAAACGCATCAGACGAAAGTACTAGTGGAAACGTATGCGTAGGGACATCAAGAGACACGTTACAAGCTGTCCGAAATGCCAGAAAATGAAGGCTTCCAAACCCTACAAAATGCCCATGGTAATCACGGACATAGCAGAGAAACCTTTCGACAAGGTCTACCTGGACGTTGTTGGTCCATTAGAGGTCACACATGCAGGAAACAAATATATCCTAACCTTCCAGGATAATCTTACAAAATTCGTAGATTGGTACGCCATCCCGAATGGGGAAGTGGAAACGATAGCGCAAATTTTCTTCGACGAAATCGTCACGCGCTACCGGATTCCCAAAAAGATCGTAACTGACCAAGGAACAAATTTCCTCAGCAATCTATTTAAGCAGGTCTGCAAGCTTTTGAAAGTAAAAAAGCTGCAAACCTCCGCATACCACCCTCAATCCAATGGAGCATTGGAAAGGGCACATCGACCCCTAGTCGAATATCTACGGACCATAGTGGATGAAAATCCCAATACCTGGGATCAATTTCTACGTACTGCGGGGTTTGTTTACAATAACAGCACGCACGAAGGCACGAAATTGACACCCATGGACTGCCTTTACGGCTTTATCGCGGATGTACCTACAAATTTAAAGCGGGAGCCAGAACCCGTCTACAACCACGAAAATTACTATCATCAATTAAGGTACACATTGCAAAAGTCATACCAAATTGCTCGAAAAAATATTCTGGACGCCAAGCGCAAATCAAAAGAGTATTATGACAAAAATGCAAGACCACTGACCCTACATGTGGGAGACAAGGTACTCCTAAAGAGTGAGAATCGGAAAAACAAATTCTCAGAGCTCTGGGAAGGACCATACAGAGTGACCTCAGTCGTATCCCCAATAAACACAGAGATAAGGATACGGAAAAGGCTGAAGGTCATACACAACAACCGACTCAAGCCCTACATTGAGTAAAGAACGTCAGCAAAAAACACCAAACAAAACCTCGATCCGGAGCCCAAAAACGCAACTCGACCAAATTACAAACACAGCCTAGCCAGCAAAAGAACTGAGGCGATTCAAGAAGAGGGCAAACACTAATTAAGAAAACCCAAACCAAAATTATAATCAATTTATTCAATTATTAAAACATTCCAAAATGAACACAAAAAAGAAAAAAACACAACCATTCGACGGATTGCACCCAAACGGGAAGCTGCATTCAGAGGACGCCCGGGGGAGCAAGACGACGTGGATTCCAGTACCTTCCATCCTCCACAGGGAGTAAAGTCCCCAAAAGAACGAAAGAACACCCTGGCGGAGAAAATTTTAGTTTTAAAAAAAAAAAAAATTTTTTTTATTGAATAACAAACCAGTGGCAGATAGCAAACTGCCTGGGGACAGGAGCCAGGACACCTCGAAAGTCCCCACTACGGGACGGGCACGAACCCACAAGGGTAGCGTCTGCGCACCACCAGGCGGACGTCGGCTCAGCATAATCGCGGATGCCCAGTCCACTTCCGGACGGAAAACAACCAAACTAAACACTCGGAGATACCTATCCGACGGTAAAGAAACCACCATATATGGGGGAACAAACAGTTGATAAGTAGCCATGCTTAAACACAAAAAAAAAAGGGGAAGAAAACACACGTTACTACCCGTAGCACGTCAAGAAAATCAAAATTAGTCGATAACGCTTCCACTAATTAACGCAAACTGCAGAAACGTTTAAACATCGGCCAAGAGACACCGATCAATTTTTACAAACACAAACGCAAAATTCCTTTGGTAAAGCAAACTCCAATTTAAAAAAAAAAAAAAAAAAAAAAAAAAGAGAAAAGTAAAAATGGCAAATAAGTAATAATATGAGCAACAACACTAATCACTGCACCAGCGTAGCGAAGCTCAGTAACCGAAAAATACAAACGTGACAATTTTTGTGAAATTGAAACCTCCGAAGAAGCGGAGTAAACCGCCGGGAATAAAAGAAATAAGACACCCGTTCAATTGTTGACATACAGCAAATTGCAATCAAACTTCAACGATAAAAATTTAGACACAGTTTTAGAAAAACAACAGCAGAAAAATACAACGCGCTTAAATGGAGCCAAAGAAGGTGCGAACCGTGGAAGAATATTGGAACAAGTAAATTTAATTGTACCCAAAAAAAAAAAAAAGAAGAAATAATAATAATATAGAAAAAAGAAAAAGAAAAGAAGAATGAATGAGTTGCGAAAATTGATTAGCCTTTCCCTATTACAGTCAAGCAATGGACAACGAACTGGATAAAAGGTTTGACAAACTATTCGCCCTCGCCAAGGAAGCGCAACGCAGAAGGGAGGACCCCACAGGGATAATCTTATATAAACTCCCTGCCGAAAAGCCGCAACCATGCCGGAGGACCGAGGTGTCCGAGGAAGAAAAAAAGGAGCAGGAGCAAAAGCTACTGCAGAAAAAATCAGCGGTAGAAGAACACTGGCGGCGACTGAAACTCGAAAAAGGGGCAAAACCACCCGTAAAGAGGAAATCCCGAGGGGGAAAACGGCATCGCCTAGCAAGTCAGTTAAAAAAGCTAAAGGCACTCAGGGCAGCGGCGGTGACGGCAGAGGAAAAGGAAACCTATAGAAGGCTAGAGCAAAAAACACGTGAGGAAAGCCACACACTGAAAGAAAAAAAAAAAAATTAAGCACAGCACAGAGAAAAAAAAATGTACATAAAAACAATGACTCAGAAATAAAAACAAAACCCTAAGGACTAGTCTGATTCTTTTCTTTACGACCCCTCGCCCCACTCGGTTCTAATCGGCTATAACGAAGCTCGGTAAAGGAAAAACAACGCATTTTTTTTTTTACGCTGACCCAAGCAGCACAAATTTTTGTATATATATGCAAAGAAAATATCTTTTCTTTTATTCAAATGAAAAAAAAAAAAAAAAACGCACGAACTAACAGATGACAGATTGTTACGTAAAGGGATTTGGCAATACAAGAATTAAACTTTTATTGTCGTCACTCAAATTTTGGGTAAAAACATATTGTAAACACAATACCCTGAATCAAATTAATAAAATAAATCTCAAATTTCAGAGCAACCTCAGAGTTTGCTTTTTATTTTTAAATTCCTCCAGAAAATAACAATTTATCTCATATAAATTTATACACCCGCACTACACTATTTACAACTAAACTAATCACTAAAACTCCAACGAAGAGTACGGCGGCGGTGGGTCGGCGTCTTCCTCATCCACGTCCTCGTCGGATAGACCCGGGGGACCGAGCAAAGGAAGCATCTCTCGGGGCCCCATTGTACCCTGGAGTACAAACATCGCCCCTGAAAAAGAGAAACAAAAATATAAACATAACATTAAGCAAAAAGAAAACAACAACAAGAACTCACCCTGAGCAATAAGGCAGTAGGCCCCACCGAGAACCCAGGAGACGGGAAACGTTCCCTCCCTGCGTGGACCGGTGTAAAGAGGGAGTACTTCACGGTGCAGAGGATGCCTATAAAGGCTAATGGTGCCCCGCCACCCGGGCACCACGCGATGAACTACAAGGAAGGTAACGGTAAACTCCTCCCCATCATCGAAAGATACGGTGTCCCCAGCGCGCACCGCAATTTGTACAAAAATTCCGTTCATCCTAAAAACAAGGAAATTTATAATAAATAAATTAAAATAATAAATTATAATTAATAATTAATTAACAAAAACACTCACCTTCACTAAACGCGTCTGCACTAAACAAAGACTAATAGTTAAATAGAGACGTAAATTCAACTAAACTTATCACAATCCCCAGCGTGGGAAACACAAAATGCAATTCCAGGTTACTGGAAACCGGGAGTCAAATGTCGAACTCACTCTTCCACAGTACCCGAAACGCGAACTCATTATTTTTTTTTACTCCACACTTTTCAGGAAAGCAAAATATAATAAAAAAAAAAAAAAGGGGAGAAAATGAAATATCTAACAGTAAAGTTAGCACTCATATTGCTGGCATACGTAAATGCCCAGAAAATGAATGAAGAAGCACTCAAGGTCACGGAGGTGGAAAACACGGGGATTCTACTAGAAGAATTGGGGACATTAGCACCCTATCGAATCACCTGTAGTATCTTTACGGAAATAGACTTGGGGGAACTGGACCTACAAATACAAATGGCGGAGAAAGCAGAAGAACTAATGCACAAACTATGCAACCATAAGGATAACAAAAGGACAATTTGTAAAACATACGAAATGCATGTGCACACACTGATTACAGATCTAAAAAGGAAAACGAAAGCTATCAAGGAGACAGTCCCGAGGAAAAGGACGACCAGGTCACTTTTCGACGGAATCGGCAATACGATGCACTACCTATTCGGGACCATGGACAGCGAAGATAGTAA
Source organism: Leptogaster cylindrica (assembly GCA_963082835.1). Lineage (NCBI taxonomy): Eukaryota > Metazoa > Arthropoda > Insecta > Diptera > Asilidae > Leptogaster > Leptogaster cylindrica. The sequence continues at coordinate 65,650 of CAUJAV010000019.1, read as the reverse complement.
ACAAATTTACAGCAAACTAGGGCAATTGGAGGAGGATAAGCAGTTGCTGGCCGAATTGGAGCAAAAACAAATTAGTATGCTAAAATCAACCCTCGAGAAAGTCCAGAAGCCAATAGACTCACTCGTAAAACGACAGGAGGAGATGATGAACGAGATCATTCGACCGCATAACGACACCAGCGAGACCCAGAAAAGATTGGAACGACAAGAGCTAGTGATGGGTCTCCTAATGCAAACGATTGAAATCGAATTACGACAACAAACCCTTCTGGACATAATAACCACGAGTAAAAATGGACAGATACACCCTCTGTGCGTATCACCAACTACTCTCTTAGAGATATACCACAAAGCTCACCCAACATGCGCAAACACGGCAAACTGTTTGGAATTAATATACGGGGTCGCAAGAACACACACGCAACTAATTCAAGACAAGGTGGTAGTAAAAATAACCATACCCGTTTTTGAGGCTAGCACAATGAAACTACTGAAGGTGAACGTCTTCCCAATACATAGCAACAAACAAACGCTGATCCCACGGATGGACTACGAGTACGTAGGAAGCAGACTAAAGACTCAAGAGTTCCTACTCATAAAGCAAAAGGAGTACGAAAGGATGGCCCAAATAAGGCAACCGGGAGGGACAACGGTATATGTAATTGAACTGACGACGCCCATAATTAAAGCAACCCAATCCAGGGAATGCATCATCAAAATATTGCACAACCCACTCGACGACTACGCAAACTGTCAACTAAAGGTACAAATCCCTCCACAAAACCACCTAATAAAACTAAGCACTCTTAACGCCTGGTTGTTTGCCTTTAAGACGCCACAGGCAATACAGTTGACCTGCATGGATGAAATAATAACAACGAAGCTAACGGGACAAGGAACGTTCTTGATCACCAAACCGTGAGACCTACAAATAGGAACGAAGACAGTTTACTACCAGTTAAGGCAAACCTCATCGACCAAAATAACTCAACCAGCAACGTTCCCAAATATAAACCGAACACAGGAAAGCCTGGGGGCAATCCTGAAGGAGGCACCAAGGGAATTCGTTCTGAACAGCATGATTTCAAACAGTACGATTGAATCCATCTCCCTCGAAAGCGAGATGTATTCTCTCGAGGAGTTGGAACAAGAAATCAAACGAATTAAACAGCACCCCCGAATCCAACAGGCCCACGGGTTTGCAATAATATCAATGGGTGGAGTAGGAGCCATTACAGCCGCCATCACAACATTGATCATCATCAAACGCCTGTGGAAGAAACGAAAAGAACGCCAGACACCCTCAAATACAACCGTAAATAGCCGACTAAGTCCAGAAGAAGAGGAAGAAACGGCATACGCCAATGTACCAGAAGAAAACACTGAGGATCAACACAAAAACATTGGAGCAACCATAAACTCCAAGTCAAGGAACCGACCCAAAAAATTCCAACTAGTCTGAAGACTCCACTTACCAACCAGGGATAAGTTTTATTAAATATGATTGTAGAAGCTAGGTAGAATAATAACCATAGGGGTACACAATATCTTAAAATAAGAGAACACATATATATATATACAATTGTACAAAGAAAGGTAAACAAAATGAGGTCAAAAACAATAAAGTAACCCAGTAAGGGAAAATAGTAAAATGTAACGAGCTCAGATTAGTAGGGAAATAGACTAGATTAAGAATGAATAAAGCCACAAAAACAGAATAGGCAACAACCATCTCAAGCACTTCAAAAAAAATAATAAACTGTAATAACGCGTCACGTTACCGCAAACAAAAAAGAAAACAAAAAGCGCAAGCCGTTAACAACTAACTTTACAAAGAACGCTAAAGAAGCAAAAAGATGGGAGTCAGCATAAATGAGCATATTGAACTCAGGCTACTCCCATCTAACTAAAAAACAATAAGTAAAGTAAATCAGCACTATCACCAAATTCCGATCGTAATTGCATCGATCAAAGGTAATTGTCTTTTTGTTTGCAATTGGGTGAAATCGGCACCTAATTATTTGTTGAAAGTGGCGGTCACGTTGCAACGGTGAAATGCAACACGTGAGATGTGTTTTCCAAAAGTTAGTGTCAATTTAGCAATTAATCAATAAAAATTAATTGGAGTAGGGATAAGTGTTTATTGAATTAAATGTATAAAAATAACATGTAATTAGCATTAAGAGATTCAGTTTAATTAAATCTTGTTTAGCAGAAGTCACGCCAGTTTTAGTTGAAACCTTCTCTCACAAGTTTTCAGGTTCACCACTAAAGATTCCTCAGGTAAACATTAACCTTTCAATCCACTATACAACGGCTCGCAGCTTCGGCGCGGCCTCCTTCCCCCCAACCAAACGGCTTCGTTGCTTGCCACGGCCACTCTAGAACCTTCCCCCGGCTTGCGGCTCTGCTCGCAGCCAAATGTACCCGATCCCAGGTCTTTGGAAACCCAAGCCTGGCCCCAATCCAAGAAATCCGCGAACCCAGCGGTCCATTGATGGCGAATTGTAGGAAAGGTCCCAATCTCCACCATCATTGGTAATCGCCGTCGCCCCTGCCTGAAATTTAGAAAGACTAAACCCGCTCGAGCCGCCTATTACCCCGTGTAGTACACAACATAGCTGACTGTGGATCAGCACCCTTCGCTCCTGCTAAGTGCTCTTTGAGACGCTTTCTTACGTTTCTTTTTGTTTTCCCTATATAGATCATCCACCACAACTAATTTGGTATACACCGCTCTTTTCCAAAAGATCAGTTTTGGGTTTTAGTTTTACGTTAGTGAATATATTCTTTAAGGATGTTTTATTAAAGAAGGCGGGTTCTAAGTCATTTTTATTTAGTATATTTTTAATTTCTCTCGCTGTCTCCTCCATGAACGGGATTTTTCTCCAGACTCTAACAAGTTTTTCTATGGGAAAGATTGACTTAAGTGCAAGGTATTGGGCTTTTGTCCTCATGAGATCATAAATTATTTTTTTATTATAACCATTATTCTTTGCAATTAGAATAATGGTTTTTAATTCTTTTTCGAAACTGCCCTGTATCATTGGAACACGAAGTAATCTATCCACCATTGAATGGAAAGCTGAAAGTTTAACATTCCAAGGATGGTCTGAGTGGGATGGGATAACCACGTCTGTAAATATTTCTTTTCGATGGATGTCAAAAACGAATTTATTGTTTTCAATGTTTCTTTTTACGTCAAGAAAGTTTAACCTATTGAGTCCTATTTCAACCGTAAATTGAATAGCGTCATGTAATTTATTTAAAATGTCATTTACAAAGTTATTAAGTTGTCTCAGTGTCCCAATCCAAATACAGAAAATATCATCTACGTATCTGTACCATCTAAGAATGTTATTTGCAGAATCAATCTCAGAGTTAAAAAGTTTTTCTTCTAACCAATTCATGAAGAATGCAGCAAAGAGGGGGGAGGCAGCACTACCCATCCCAAGGCCTTTCTTTTGTGAGAAAGTTTTCTTATTGAACGTAAAATAATTTTGCTCCAAACAAACTACTATTAAATCCTTTAATTGTAATGCTCTGTCCTTTTCTACAATCTTCCTGTCTATATCTTCCCATAAGATATCTTTCAGTTTAACTATCGGGATAGACGGAAACTAGTTTCTGACATCGAACGAAACTAATTTTGCATTAGAAGGTAAGCGCAAATCTTTAATTTTGTCGATTAAGTCCAACGAATTTTTGATCGCATAGTTAGGTTTAAAATTTAATAATTTAGGCACGATCACATTAAGAACTTTACATAGATTTTGTGATGGAGCGAAAAGTGCTGAACACACAGGTCTAATAGGATGATTATTTTTATGTAGTTTAATAGATCCGTATAAAACAGGGATGCAAGGGTTCGAAACTTTCGCAGTCAACATTTCTCTATCATCTAATATTAATTTGGCGTTGTTTACAGCTTTGTTTACTTGCAACTGAAATTTATTAGTTGGGTCTTTATTTAGAACTATAATATCTGTGTTCTCTAAAAATTGCTCTACTTTATTAATGTATAACTCTTCTTGTATGATAACTATGGAATTGCCTTTATCAGCTTTCCCTAACACTAAGCTATTTTCTGTCAAATTTTTCCTAATGGAATTAATAACAATTTTATTATTGTTGTCTTTAGTACATTTTGATATTTTTAATTTCTTATCTAGCAATTCCCTACACTCGAATTTCACAGATTTATTGTTATCTTCAAGAGCTGCATCTATATGGACCGCCAGTTCAATGAACTTTGGAATTTTTGGCTCATATGACTTCGGTGCAAAGTTTAAGCCATTGTTCAGCATGTCCAGTTCCGCTTGTCCGAAGGTTGTGTCACTTAAATTCACTACTCTAGGATAAAATTTCTCTATCTCACTGTTGATCAACGGGTCTCTCCCAACAAAATTGTGTTCAGCTGTTCGGGTAACCGTTGCTGATGCATTATTGCCGGAATTAACTTTTCTAATTTAGATTTTTGTCTGAGAAATTGTTGATGGCTTACAGAATTTGCTGTGTCATTACACCTTTCAAGGACAAGGTCAAACTCTGTTGGATGTAAACTGTATGAGAGCTCTGAATGAATAAATAATAGATGTGCACTGATATTATTCCTGTTTTTATAATGTTGGATGAAGAAATAATCCAACATAATGAAGAAATAATCCAACATTATAAAAACAAATTTTTTATCCACACGTAGTGATACCGGACGGGTTCACCGTCATCTTTTTCCTCCTCTTCCTCGCCATCCTCGTCATAGTACACTTTCTGGATCATCAAAAGATTCACGTGCCGCTCTTTCTTTTTCTTAGTAAGATATGTGGGGAAAACTTTAAATTGTTCGTTCCGCATCTTCCGCAGGATGTATACGTTGATGAAGTTGTCATTCTGCTTCACGAACCGAGGAATTTGCTTCACAGTCATTGGGAATGTGATTCCGTCCAGTTTCAAAACACTGGAATAGTGAGGTAGGATGATGTTCTATAGGGGTGTTGAATATATTCAAGTTGATGTAGAGCTGACACCACCGCCCAAGCGAAACAAGCATCATCTGCGTTTTGAATGTTGATGCAAGCTTTTTTGTTTTCAATTTGCTGGGGCAAGCTGATGTAAGAAGACCACAACTGCGGTGTGTATGTGTTAATATTTACGGTCAAGTTGACATTGGTCGATAACGCGCAACCACTGTCTTTTTCTTGAAACTATTCTAATCTTTTCATTATAGGCTCCATAATATTCTGGTGGAATCAGTTATTTATATCAGTGTTCCTGTAGATGGGAGCATTTTTTGTGTTCATATATTTGAATTCGAACACCTCCTCATCCCCCTTAAAAATCTTAAACTCCCCACAGAAGCAGCTGTTCACCTTGAGAGCGGCTTCTTTCTTCAATGCGTTACTGATGCGGCGGCGAAAGAGTCCAACGCAGTCTCCAAAGAAGTCCTTTGGCTCCTTATAGACCAAGTTAATAATTACCCCCGTCCTCATACTAGAAGTGAAAAATTAAACATGTGATGTTTTATGTCTAAAAATATTTTAAAGTGTCACTTACCGATCACTAAAAACAAATTGTACATCTTCCCATTTAACTCGGGTTGAGGCCCAGCCAGCTCGCTTTGATAAACCTGCGCCGGTTATCTTAAGTTTTTTTACTTGGGCACGGTAGCCTTGCACCAGGGTAATACCATTAATAAAATTTTGTTTTTGACCGACAGTTTTTGCTCTCTTTAAGCATTTCCGAAGAGCTCTTAATGGCTGGAGCATTCTTTAATGCCTGGTACAATTAACTTGCGATTATTTTGAGCACTCTCAAACGCTAGTTTAGCACTAACTGCTTCACTTGCTCCATTTTCACTGTTTTTTTTATTATAAGTAGATATTTATATAAAGACCCACAAAACGCTTAAGTCCAAATTGATGAAGAGCTAAATACAATCACACGATTTTTAGAATTTAATTTGACTTGCCACGCACGCACTTGATGACCATGCACCAAGCAAACATGTTCAATCATGATTATGGAGACTCACTGCTGCACCTGCGTAAACATTTTGGGTTGAGGATATAACTCTGTGCGCAATTGGTTTCACGAAGTTATTTATATCCCTCGGCTAAAACAAAGACCATGAACCAGCTATTGTGATAAGAGTTCTGCCAGCATAAACAAATATGCTAGATGACCACGACCGCCCACCAAGCGGATATGTTCAATTATGATTATATTTCTCACTGCTGCACCTGCGTAAAAAATTTGGGGTGAGGATATAATTCTGGCTGTACGCACATATTTCACAATATTGCGTAATTGGGTTCGTGATCTACTAGCGAGGGGTAATCTGCATCATGATCGTAAGATCCTTCCCACGCAGGCACCCTGACCCACCCCCAAGCCAGCACCAGGGATCACCCACAAGCACACACGCACCAAGAGAGCTTCCATGACGTCATCGCCCTTGAAACTGCTTCTACTCGTAGCCGACGAGCTTTTGGGACCATTTTATGTGAATTTTGGCCCCCCTTTAAAAATACACGTAAAAATGGCTCAGAAACGGCATTGCTTATCTACTGGAGATCATCGGCATTCAAATAGCTGATATCATAAATGAATCGTGCAGCATTTGCGAATTTCCATATAAACTCAAACAATCGACGATCATCCCAATTCAAAAGATAAGCGGCCCCACTAAACTCGAAAAATATCGATCTATTATTATTACCAGCGGTCGAAAGGTTCATTGAAAGTCTATAATAATGATCTGATAACGGTTAATCAATCTGGTTTTCGTGAGGGCTACTCTTGTGAATCGGCAATTAACAACATACTGTACGATTGGGGAGAGGCTCAAAATAAGGGCCAAACTATCATCGCCGTATTCCTGGACTTCCAAAGGGCCTTCGAAACGATTGATCAATCAATTCTATTAACAAAACTCATCAAATATGCGTTGATGACAACGCTATTAAATGGTTAAAAAGCTACCTAACAAATAGATCACAAGTTGTCAGGGTTGGTAGTTCGATTTCTGATCCATGGGAAATCAAGCTGGGAGTACCACAAGGGTCAATTCTAGGTCCGCTGCTCTTCAGTTTGTACATCAACGCTTTGGACTTATGTTTGAAATACTGCAAAATCCGTAAATTCGCCGATGACACACTGATATTTATTTGCACAAATAACATTCAAGAGGGTATAAGGCAAATAAATGAAGATCTCAGCAAATTATACACATGCATTTGCCAAAATAAATTGCGACTGAATATTGAAATAAAAAATTAATAAATTAAAAACATTAAATAACAATGTTTTATTTTAAAAAGCACTAAAAACTAATAAATAAACTTTCTACTTATACCACAGTATTTTGGTTACACCTTGTTTAAAATAAAAACTTGGGGTGCTGATAAAACAAAATGCACACACACACTTCTAATATAATTTTACCGATAACTTAAATTTAAAATTATCAATTGGAAATATTATGAACAGTTAGTGATTGCTTTTACTTATCATTGAAACGAAATATATACAAAATATTAAATTTTATCTAACTATATGCAGATGCACCCCTTCGGCTGATTATGAGACGCATAATAATGTAGCATTTCACGAAGGCGGCGAAATTTTTTGGATAAACTTAGGGGGTTAATATAATATATTATTCATTGTGGAAATATTTTGTTTCCACACTACTAGGTCTAAGGCGCTATGGAGTGACACATAAGGCGTTAATTCAATATGTGCTAGAGCGAGAAAGAAATAGGCTTACACGTTTATAGCGCTTCCTTTTTTATACTCTAAGTTGCACCCCAAGTTTTTATTTTAAACTAGATGTAACCAAAATACTGTGGTATAAGTAGAAAGTTTATTTATTAGTTTTTAGTGCTTTTTAAAATAAAACATTGTTATTTAATTTTTTTAATTTATTAATTTTTTATTTTCTTAGTTTTTAGTGCTTTTTAAAATAAAATTTTGTAATCTAATTTTTTAAGTAAAATTTTATTTCTGATTCCTTCGGTGGACCTTACCCTTTTAACGTGTGAGCCGAGAGCACGGTGTTATCAATAAATATATACTTATATGCGCAATGCGCATACATTGTCCAGGTGTTTACCACAAAACATATCCAACTGAATATATTCATATAGTATTTATTTATTATTATAATATAAATAATATGTTATACAAATATTACATAGATATATATATATAATAATATGCAATTAATGGTGCTTTCAGCTTTAGTAAATGATTATAAAATCATATTAGAAAAGCTCCCACTCCATACTTCTTGCGGTGTTACTCATTTGAGAAATAGAAAACATTTCTTTTAAAAAATATGAAGAATAGAATTACCCTCCCCTCAGCTAAAAAAGAATCATAACAAAAATGTGCATCGACCAAATAGGCGCAAATTTATCCTAATTCAGAACTTGCCAGCACACAAAAATCTCCCCCTCGTTGAGAGCAAGGAGAAAATATGCGTGCGTGTTTCGAAGCAGGAAACTTGTTTTCGGCAATGAACCACCGCAGCTCAGCGACATAAAAATGTGCGCAGGCAGTAAGCAATCTTCTTCTTGGCAAATGTTAATTTTGCCTTGAAATTGACTGAAATGCGTAGTATGCAATTTCAGTAATACTTGATTAACAATTATGCTCTAATTGCAATGATTTTGACAATAAACATATTATTTTTTTTTTAAAACATGTTCTGTTCCTGAAATCTGTGCTATGTAAAAAAAATGCATGAAAATTTATGTGGTAGAAATTGGTTAAAAACTGCAATATTTGTTCCGAGCAGTGAAACAGAGAAACAGAGAAACAGAGAAACCGAAAACGAAGTTAAATAAAACCTTGTAAAAACAAATTTATTAACTACTAGCCGGTCTACCCGGTTTCACCCGGTCGGTTGGTGGAATGATTGTTATTGATTATCGTGCCATTGATTCATCATCGTTTTACATTCTTATTGTTGTTCGCCTCTTTATCTATATTCATTGCTTCTTCTGTGCATGAAAACAGGACAAACCTTTCGTATTATAATAACAATATGAAGTATAATGAAGTATAATGTAATACGAAAAAAAAATTTTAAAACAAATTAGTTAATTATTATTTAACTTCACATTTTTACAGAACTTAGTTGATATAAGTAGACAACCTGAATTTTCTATTTTGTGTAATAATTTAATTTAATTATTGGTCTACCAAATTTCACCCACGATGCTAAAGTGAATAAATATTCAGAGGACTTCCTTATAAACAATGTTTTTTGTTTTTTTATTGGGCGGCACTAATATTACCACACTCGTGTGCAAGCAACATAAAACTGACTGTGGGAGAAACAATCTTCCCTTAAATCTACGCCGGCCTATTTTAAAGTTTGACCCTGAGATTTGTTAATCGTCAAGGCGAAACAAACTTTGATGGGAAATTGTAGTCTCTTAAAATTAAAGGAGTGGTCATTAGGTATATTAAGGGAATACGTGGAACGACAGGAACGACAGTTTGAGGGACATTTTCCCCGTCAACAAATAAAATTTCCTCAACCATTTTCTTACTGAATAGCACTAAGTCACTCACCAAAGGATGCCAAATACGCGGCTGTCGCCCACTTTACCCCTAGTTATTAGGCAGACACCACAGTCACAGATATATCATTCCACCATGCACGCAGTTATGTTCGCCCGTTCGCCGTCAGCCGTGTGCATGCCGCTGGCCGCATCTTCTCAGTGAGGGATCGTTCTCGCCTACGAAGATCCGCACAAAGAAGATACGTGGAAAAGAATTTCTGTGACGTCATGTTAAAGGAATTTCCGTTATTTACCCCTTTAGGGGCGGAATTTTGAAAAATCCTTTCTTAGCGGATATCTATGTCATTAAAGGAATGCACTGTAAAATTTTCAGCTCTTTAGGTCCAGCGGTTTGGCCTGTGCGTTGTCTGTCAGTCACGCACGGTTCTTACTGTTTTATAGGTAAAGATTACTAATAAGAAAAATTTAGACAAAGATGCTATCGAAATACACATAGATGATAAGAAATTGGTTAGACAAAATGAAGGTAAGTATTTAGGTGTAATAATTGATGGAAATTTGAATTTTAAAAAAAATAGTAGATGATGAGAGAAAAAAAATGATAGATTTGTAAAAAAAATAGTTAAAAAAGTAAATGTGCTCTCTAGATTAAGAAAATAATTGAATATGCAACAAAAAATTACGCTCTACAAAACAATAATAAATCCGCATTTTACGTATTGTTCATTAATTTTGTTTTTGTCAAATACGTCAGGTATTGATAGAATGTAAAAGGTCCAAAGTAAGTGTATGCGTAATATTCTTGGAGTTAGTCGATTTACTCATATATTAAGTGACATGTTAGAAATATTAAACGTTTTGAATGTTAGGCAAACGATTAATTTTAATACATTGATTTTAATTCATAAGTTCGTTAATGCAAATGGACCGAAGTATATAACAGAAAAAATAGTTTTTAAGAGAAATAATGAAAGAAAAAGCACTTTAAGATGCAAAAATGAAATAGTATTAAGTAAATCTAGAAAGGCTTGCAGCCAAAACTCCTTGTTTTACAAGGGAATTGATTTGTATAACAAATTACCTAATTACGTTAAAGATTTAGAATCAGTCTCGAAATTTTAAACGAGAACTGAGGGAATTTGTTTTTCTAAATTTTTAAAAAACTAAATCCACTGTAAATTGTTGTTTAATGGGAAGCTCTAAATAAATAAAATATATATAATATTAGTAATCAATGCAAGTGTAGCATATGGTTTCTTTTTCCTATTTACTTTTATCAGGTTTGTTAAAGCTAATTCTTGCTAACGTGCTGAAGTGGTCAGTAATGGAAGTCCTGAGTATAGCAGGTGCGAACACAGTATTAATGTTTCCTTTGAAAAGTATGTGGTCTATACAAGATGAGTTCTATTGCCCGATTCTTGTTTTGCCGCTTAAAAACCAATCAAAACCATAACGGGATAGAGTATCTAAGTAATCAATTGCTGCGCCCGCCAAAACATCTCCTATGATATTAATGTTCACGTCACTAATAAGTATATGATTGCCAAGGGTAGACTTACTGTTCAAGTAATCAACTAGGGAGAGGACAAAAGTAATGGAATTCAAGCTGGGAGATCTATATATAACAGTCAAATTAACCTTATCTTGGTAGGAAGTCTTTAATTGGAGGCTCAGAGCATTAGACTCAAGAATCAAGCACTCGGAAATGGCCACGGAAAATTCATTATTGATGTACACCATTACGCCGTCCAATTTGTTAGTGTAATTAGGCTTGTTAAACATAGCGTAACCATCCAAACGAAAACAATCCGTATCGTCGAGCCAAGTCTCTGTTGAAACAATAACATCCCAGTCAGCACGGAGATACTGAATCAGCACAACAAATTCTTCCATATGTTTTGAAAGACTTCTAATATTCATATGAAATATTTTGAAATCATTATTGCAATTAACATTAACAGATCTACATTCCTCCTCATTATCTAATACAAGTGTATCAATATTTTTCCGAGTTTCTAAATTTCATCCATTTAAAATTAAAACTACAAAACCTACTAGAAGTAAAAAAAAGAAAAAAATTTAAAAGGTATTTGGATTGAAATTATTTTAGCAATTCCAGCTCTGCCGTTGACCTAATCAGAATTGCCTTAGTTTTATCAGTCTTCCTCACATAGCAGATTTTACCGTACTTAACCCAAATGAACTTGTAGATATTATTTTTAGCAGTCAATTTTGTTTGCCTCAACAGTTCCGCAGTTCTTGCCGTTAGATGATCACCAATGTAAATCCGACCATCGCCCAAATTTTTGCTCACAGATTTGACGTCGATTCCGGGCCCGTTGTGCAGTCTCCTCTGAGCTGTTCTGTAAGCGAGAATCCAAGCTGTTTTAGAGGCTCAGCATGCTAATTTAGCCACAATTCTAGCTGGATCAGCTGACGGTGTATCCGCAGCAGGTTTCCTTAGTCGATAGGAATCGGATAAGTCCGTTTCATCGAAGTCCAGGTTAATGGCCTTAGCCACAGCTTTTATTATGTTTATTGGATTTTCATTTGGAGTTACTCTTACACCGCTAATGGTTGTAGCATCTTTCCTCAATTCCTGCCTTAGTTGTTCGTTTTTCTCGCTCAACATTTGCAATTTAGTTTTATATTTGCTGTTCTCCTGTGTAAGGGTCTTTACTTCCTCTAGTAGCTCCTTCACTTGCAAGTTCGAATTATCGAATTTTTCAGACATGAAGTGCAAAGATTTTTTCATTTCACTAATTTCGCCAGCTGTATGTTTAAGTGAATCACACATTTCACTTTTAAATTGATTAAATATTCCTTCCAGATGGCAAGTCTTCATGGAACCATCACCTTTATCCATTTTGCACGCATCGCACTTCCACTGACCGCGCTTTTTTCCAAGTCTCCTAGTGTTCTCAACTGTTTTTAAATTACAGCACGCAGAATGGAAGTAATTATTGCAAATGGTGCACATTATTACGTCCTTAGCATCAACAAATAACTTTCCACAGCAGAAGCACTTGTCACCCATTTTCGCGAAAATTACTTTTCGAAAATCGGAAGAGGTACGAGGAAAAAAAAGCGTCCGTTCGATAAGGTTGATAGATTGAAAACTTTTTAAACCATTTCATTGAAAAAATATCAATCAAGTTTAACATAGAATTGACCTCTTAAGAGGTAAATTTCAATACGCTCCCAAATGTAATGTCGATTGATATGTGAATGTAATAGAATCTAAATAAAGAGCACATGTTGTGACCATAAGCGATAATGCAAACCCAAAATATGTTAACCCAAACTCGAAAATAATTACAAAGTTCACATGCTGAGCCACCGATCGTAAATAAAACAAGACCACTCATTAGGTCACACTTCCCCGAAAAGTGCAAGCATGCACTTGACCGCACGCCTGGAGTACAGGGCAAGGTTGCGTCATGTGAGAATACGGCACAAGTGCAAGCCGTGCAATATGTCGCCAACCAAATGCGGAAAACATAAGCACTGGGTCAATGCGTTCGATACAATTAGGCAATTTAGCTAGAGTAAGAATTTGTAGGAGAAATTGGGCCGATAAGAAAGAGTAGGGATAGAAATCGATTGTATAAATAGGAAAACAATTTTTGAATAAACTAGAGATAATAACCAGGACTTGAGCGTTTCACTTCTGCTCCCTGAATCTCTCATAACTCGCTTTCGCAGCGAGATCCCTAAAACCAAACTCGCTTTTCGCAGCGAGAAATTCCCCAAAGTAACTCGCTTTCGCAGCGAGCACTAAAACAATCACACTCAAGAAGCAACCCATGACATGAAGGACAGACTCTGATATCTGCCTAAGTTTATATTTGACAAAATATACAGAACGGAATAGTACTTATGTTTGAATGTATAATTCCACTGTTTCAATAATAAATAACACTTGGTAAAGATGATACACTTACAATGCAGATTTCCAAAAGTGACCCACAAATCTTCTATTCATTGATCGCAAATCAATTTTTAATAAAAGAATTAGTCAAAACACTCGTCCAGTTGTAACGGAGACAGTTTTTTAGTTTATTATTGGAAAATTAACGGAACAATACTTGCATTGTTTCAATCTTAAATTGCTAACATTAAATTAACACACAAAACAGATGACCAAAATGTTGGTTCTAATCACACATTTCGAAGCAACAATTACATTTTTATATGAACTAAAGAAAACAGAATTCAATTTTAATTAACTAATTACTGATGTAGATAAAATTGTGCATTCATTGACAGCTGAATTATTTTTGATTTTTAAATTGTGCATCAAACCAATCTTTAATAGAGGCAGCACCATCGACATCAGGATCGAACCAGACCATAGTACTCTGAGCGGACTATGGCTTTGTCACCCATTAATTCAGAAACAATGCCATTCCGAATAATGACCGATTGACCGGTAGATGCTTGGAAAAGTGTACGGAACCGAAATCACTGACCCATACAGTGACGACTAATACCATGGACACACAGAGCTTGGTTAACCAACTCTCCGAGTTAACCAAGAACGAAACCAAAATAGGTGACACACATTGGAGAGTTGGTTTATTTTGACAGTTGCTATTTGTTTACATTTTGCAAACATATTTTGTGAGTTCCTTTTTGTCTAAAAATTGATATTCAGATAGAAGTAATGTTAGCGATAGCAGTTATGATAAGGGAAAAAAGCAACAAAAGATTATTTGAGCAATAATCAAATGCTGTTTCATTTATTGTACACTTTGCATCATCATCTCGTAATTGCTTTTGCAATTGCTGCACTCCAGACCTCCAAAAGAAGAAATTCTGTTAATTTTGTCCATGCAACTCTTTTCTTAGACATATTACAATTTAATAAATTCCTGTCGACTGTTCTTTATTTTATATCTTATTTATAAGTCTTGTTTTCCGATTATTTATTTCGAAAATTCATACGTTTCGAATTCTGTTTGAAATTCAAATAATAAAAATAAGAAGAAAGTGAAGAATTAAGCAGAATTCGAAACGTACGAATATTTGAAATAAACAATCATAAAAGAAGACTGTATTGCCTTTTTTTATAAATAAGATATCATATTAGAATGTATTAAAATTTGATCGGAACACACGAATACTATGTCAAAATCATCGCAAATGACAGCAAGATATTGGAAGGCTTGCTGTGAAGTTTGACGCGGATTGTTGGAAAGTTATTGGAAAGTACTTGGTTAACTCGTTAACCAAGTCACTTCTGCTTGGTTTCTGACCAAGTCACTTGTATGGGGAACCAAGTCGAAACCACCTGATTTGAGTTGGTTTAGCTCTTAACCAAGTCTCCACTTGGTTAACCAAGCAGTGTGTCAATGATATAAGCTCTTTTTTGACTTGTCTGTGAGAGATAGATCACGCTTTTTCTTGCCGGTGGAGGTGACTTCTTTTCCCCAGTCCTTGGCAATTATTCCAATGAAATCTTAATATTTTTTCCAAATTTAAAAACAATTCAAAATCATTAAAGGAAAGTTTAACCGCATTTAGACCCGATTTGCATGTTTTGAATTCCGCCAATATCAATAAAATCAAATTTCAATTCTTGATTACTTTCATCGTGAATTACATCGATAATGGAACTAGCATGAAGCGAAATATATAGGGAATTTCCCGTAGAGCTACGATAATCATCTCTTTCTTTTTTCACGTTAAAGTTTTTCATTTCGAATGTCTGGTTAACCTATGTAAGAATAGGATAGAAGAGAATACAATTTTTTCATTAAATCAAATTCAACGTGAATCTAATCTGTAATAAAGTTCCGCTGCAGGTAAGGATTATTTCTTCAACAGGTTATGGGCCCAGGCTGCATTTATTAAAGGTTAAGGTTAAGTCTCGTAGTTTTCCACTGCACTGATCACCTACGGAGAAACGAAGCGTTCTTTTTGTACTGTCTCGAAATGGCTGAACAAAAGTATCTCGTCCCAAAACTAAATAACTTCAATTACTCTAATTGGAAGTTCAAAATGGAGCTCTTGCTGACAAAAGAAAAAACGTGGAAAGTGATCAACGAAAGTGCACCAGTTTTGAATAAGGATGCATGAACAAAGTAGCCGTTGATGACTGGAAAAAGTTAGATGACGATACTCAGGTTTCAATTGGTCTATCTATTGATGATGCCCAAATCATCCACATAAGCAATGCGACGTCTGCGCTTGGAACTCATTAAAGGATTACTATGACAAAG
Organism: Leptogaster cylindrica; assembly: GCA_963082835.1. Lineage (NCBI taxonomy): Eukaryota > Metazoa > Arthropoda > Insecta > Diptera > Asilidae > Leptogaster > Leptogaster cylindrica. Next base: position 49,893 of record CAUJAV010000019.1, on the reverse strand, counting down.
GTACTTTAAGTAATAAAGTTCATCTGATGCGTGCAATTTGTTCTTCAAAGGACGCTGAAGGTGCGAATATCGCAGCTCACTTCAACAAAATGAACGAGTATTTCACAAAATTAAGGGACATAGGGGAAGCTGCCCTGTCAGACAAGTGGAGTGTTGCAATGCTGTTGAGTAGCTTGTCCAGAAGGTACGATGGGTTAATTACAGCATTAGAGGCTCGTTCGGATGATGATTTAAAGTTTTCTTTGGTACAACAAAAGGTAATTGCGGAATTTGAGCGTCGCAGAAATAAACTAGAAGAGTTTAATAACTCTTATGTTAAAAACAGTAACGAAAGAAAAACATTCGTCTAAAACAAATCGGCAATGTTTTTTCTATAAATGAAACGGTCATTTAAAGGTTAATTGCTCTAAATATAAAGCGTGGAAATTAAATAAGGAACAAAAAGAAAACAATCAAAATAAAGTGACTACTGTGAAGCAAAAAGATTTTCTGTTCACATTGAACGAATTGAGAGACGGCTGGATTTTAGATTCAGGGGCAACAAGGCATTTGGCTAACGGTAAGTGTTTCTTTAAAAATTTGGACAGCTCGTATCGAGGTGTAATTGAAGTTGCCAGTGGCGAGCTAATTAACGTTCAAGGAAAAGGTAATGGTGAAATAAGTTCGTCAACGAAAATGGCGTTATTAACTCTGTAATGGCAAATGAAGTTATATATTTTTTTTTATTTTATTCTTTCAGCAGCTACAATTATTACAAAATATATTACACAATATTTAATTAAGCTAAACCTCACATAAGCAAGCTTGTGAGTGAGGAACTGACTACTAAAACTTGTATGAAAATAAAATCAATACATGAAATTAATTACTGACTACTTCCAAAGATCATATAAACTACAAGATACACAATGAGGGCACTGACTTCCCGAGCGCTTGGGATGTAATATCGCATCCCACAACATGCTGCGTACACATTTGTATCTAATATCGCATCCCACAACATATTGCGTACACATTTCTATCTAATATCGTATCCCCCAACATGCTATTTTGTTCGTTATTATTTCCCTCTCGTTTTACTTTTTTTCTTATTGCCCTATTTTCGCGCTAAAAGAAAATCTAATTCATTTCTTAGTGGGTGATGTGTTGTGACTTGTGAGCTGTCAATTTTTGTGAGCTTTTAAACATTTTAATTCTGCTGTTATAATATTATATAACTTATATAGATATACCTATATTGTTGTGCTGTTTTGTAGATAATTTGTAATTATAGAATCATTGTAGAAATATTGTAGAATTATTATTGCATGGTTACTAAAATAATTAATTAGAATTGCCTTTGCGGCTTAAACTTTTAGCGGTAATAAATAATATATTCGACTTTTTAGCAATTAGTTTAACTTTTTTTAGTGGGATTGTGTTTCGAAATTAGTGGTTGATTTTAGCCGGAGTATTGCAGAACCGGTACTTGTTTTGTAGTTTATATGATCTTTGCTACTTCTGAATTTACCATGGAGTTAAGATTGTGTAAAGAAAAAGTTGCGAAAAAGTATTAACTTAAGGTTACAGCTTAATAATTAAGAATCTAGGTGTGGAAGATATCGCTAAAAGTATTTGGATTATTATAAACAAACTCTTTAAATTTAAATTTATAATTCCTAGTATTTAGATTATTTTTAAAATCAGTGGAGAGCTTATTGAACATTTTTGGACCAGTATACTTAATGTGTCTTTGAGTTAAACTTCTGTTACATTTCATTTCTAATAAAGGCCTTAGACACTACTTACGGGTACTATGAACTGACTAATGAGGAGCGAACCTTGTATAATTTTTAGTAATGAATTTAAGAATGGAGAAAGAATGTATTTGACGAATTGTCTTTACGTTGAAGTCCCTAAAAGCCTGTGAAGTAGAAAAGAACTTAGGTTTTTTTTAGACAAATTTTCACTACCTTAGCATGAAGATTCATTAAGGGTGCCATGCAAGCAGTATGGGCTGCACCCCATGCCGTTATCCCGTACTGCCAGATCGACTGAACCAGTGCAAAATAGACCACACGCATAAGATCAAAATCTAAGCAATTAGAGATCACCAATAGTTTATGCAATAATCTCCTAATTCTAACACAGACATAGAGCAGTGCTTATCCCATTTAAAATTTTCATCAATCACAACACCGAGATATCTCTCTTGATGAACCGAGAGCTAATCCCGTAAATACCGACTTTAATATCGGTTTGAGAGTCTTTTGCCCCGAATGACATCCACACGGTTTTCTTTAAATTTAAGGTGAGTTTATGGAGGCACAGCCAATGGTAAACGATATTAAAGCCATTATTAGCAACCGACATTACCGAAACCCAATGTATCATCTGCGTAAGAAACGATATGACAATTTAAAGTGGAATTTTCCAAAAAACACAAATCATGGATGTAAACCAAGAATAATAAAGGGCCTAAAACAGAACCCTGAGGAACGCCACATTTCACCAGCAGTGGAGTAGAATAAGACTGTCCTAATCTGACCGCTTGTGTTCTCCCACTAAGGTAAGAGTGAAAGAGTGACAGCTCATTGTTACTTACCCCAATTTTACTGAGCTTATTCTGAAGTATTTCATTGTTTACAGTGTCAAAGGCTTTTTTGAGATCTAGAAATATGCCAAGAACATTATCATTGTCATTAAGAGCGTTATTAATGAAATTGGTTAAATCATATATAATGCTTCAGCAGTTGCGTAGTTATCTCTAAAGCCATAAGTACTGATTATTAGATAAGATCTGACAGTCCTGGATATAACGGGATAGCCTGTTTTTTATGAATTTTTCAAAAATTTTTGAGATAATAGGTAAAAGAGATATAGGTCTGTAGTTGTCAGGATCTTCCTTATCACCTGCCTTAAACGAAGGAATTATAACTGCACACTTCAATCTACTAGGAAAAATACCATTATAGAAACACAAATTAAGAATATAAGCGAGGGGGCTTATTATGAAAGGGGCAATAATTTTAATTGTCTTGGCACTGAAACCATCCAAGCCTGGCGCTTTGTTAACTGATAGATCGTTAATGTAACGATTGATTTCATCAGATGAAACAGCACACAATTGAAAAGGAAACCGTTAATTATGATATAGCGGCTCTGCGCTCGAAGAATCATGGACACACACAGGTTCAATGGATTCCGAAATTTTCTGACCCACGCTAGCGAAATGAACATTGAATATATGTATTCGCAACTGATTACAATCAGACGTAATAGCTCCTGCGTCATTTTTTAATTTTAATACCGTTTTGTCCACAGACTTTTTGTACGAAATTTCGTTGATTTTTTACCATAGTTTCTTTGGATCATACCTGACATTCTGAATCTTTTCTCTATAGTAATTCCTTTTCGCCGTTTTCAATACTAAGGTCAATTTATTCCTATAAGACTTATAGTAATTTTTTAGCTCAGTGTTGAAAGGTTGTTGACTCACTTGCTTAGCAATTTTATTCCGGTTCCTGATCGAAGTCACAATACCCAAAGTAGCCCATTCCTTTAGCAACTTTACTTTTAACTTTACTAGAGTTTTTTTTGAACATACCTTATCAATTGAGGAATTCAAAATCTGGTAAAACTTGTTCATACAAATATCCACATCCGACTCGTCGTAAACCCCAGACCAATCTTGAGCGCGTATTTCTCTTATTAGCTTATCATAGTCATATTTGTAGTAGCAAAGGGCACTAGCAGGAATGAGATCATCACAGTTGCTACCATAATTCTCACAGAAAGTTAATTTGGCAAGTGTACTATAGTGGTCAGTTGTATGTGTATGGTAAATTGCTGGAGCAAAACTGAAGAAATTATCAGTTTTGCAAAATATATGATCGAGGCAGCTCTGCTTCATCCTACCAATTCTAGTAGCTCCTAACAGAAAATTAACGAAACCAAACTTAGATAACGTGTCAAGATAGTCATGAGAGATCGGAGAAAACTTTTTATCTAAAATATCAATATTAATGTCACCAACCACAATATGGTTAGATATATTCTTGGAGCGCAATAAAAGCTCATCGAGTGATGAGACAAAAGAAACTGCATTAGAATTAGGAGACCTATATATTGCTGTAAACTTAGCCAATATACCTCCTGGCAAGACAAGATCCATTTGTAGTGCATTTGCTTCCAAAATATCTACACTGCAAACATGGACGGAGTGCACCGTCTTCACATAGACGGCGACACCGTAACATTTGTTATATTTGCAAGGCTGAATGAAGAGATCATAGCCAAATAGATGGAGACAGTCCGAATCATTCAGCCATGTTTCCGTAAGAATAATGATATCCACACCAGCATCTAGTTCATCCAACAATATAGACAATTCATCAAAGTTCCTCGCCAAGCTCCGTATATTTATATGGAAAATCTTGAAAGAACTCAAAGGGTTGTTATTGAGGAAAGTTTTAGCCGCATCATCATTATCTAGAATCACAGTGGATACATTATCAAAACTATCAAGGGAGTCTAAAAAATCTGCCATAGAAACAAAAAAACCAAATTATCCAATAAAACTAATACTAACAAATAACAAGCAGAGATCATGCACTATGTTGAAAGCGAATCTCCAAGCCAAGATATTGTAATTTTACTCAAGTCGGCATTATTCCTGATTAGAGTGACGCAAGAATTTTCATCTTTCCTGACGAGAACATTTCTGTGCTTGATCCAAACAAATTTAAAACTATTGCTAGCTGCCAGAGATTTCGCTTGTTTCAGCAGATTCGCAGTATGCGGAGTTAGATGTTCAGTAATAAATACACGGCCTTCACCCAGATCCTTGTGTACATCTCTCGAAGCGATACCCGAACCGTTACCACTTTGCTTCAATTTTGCCTTGTATGCGTAGGTAGATGAAATCACTGCAGGCCCTCTGTCTTGCGAAAGTCAACACAATACTAGAAGTCGGCTTATTGTTGGGCGACCCAACGTTTTTACTCCTACCGTTACCATTGATCGGTATGCATTGCTCAAATCCAGGTCGTTGAACTTAAAGCCGATTGCAGTATACACGGCCTTCACAATTTCAGTCATCGACTCATTCCTTGTTTCCTTTACACCATTAATTACAACATTGTTCTTCCTAACTTCTTGCTGGATTCTGTTCATTTCGTTTTTTAAGGTTTCCACTTCCAATTTCAGCAATCTGTTCTCCAATTGAATTTTCTGCATTTCCTGGAGAAGCTGCTCCATTTTATTAGTGCTCTGATCAAATTTATCCGACATAAATTGCACAGAACCCTTCAGATCACTTAACTCTTTTTTAGTTATTGCAGATACTTGGTCCAATTCATTTTTAAATTTAATGAATAGCGTATTTACCAAACCTTCACAATCCTCATTCCTCCATGATCTGATCAGTTGCACCTTTGCAAGAGTCGCACCTCCAGCTGTCGCGTTTTCTACCGAGTCTCTTAATGTTATCCACTGTCTTGAAACTACAACACTTAGAATGATAATGCATTGCAAGTAATACACATAATCGCATCCTTTGCATCTTTGAAAATATTTTTGCACTTAAAGCAGTTGGTAGCTATTTTGGAGTAGAGAACAATATAATAAAACGTCCGTACAAGTTCGCAGTCACTGAACGAATGAAAATATGTACCCGATCTTGTGGGTAATATCTGTAAGATTTTTAGTAACAGACGGTTATGAGGTTGTTTTTGGACCAAAGTTGTGTAAAATAAACCGTAACGGGACCCAAGTGGCAGTTGTCGATCTAGAAAATGGACTGTATAGATTACGGCAACAAAATCAAATTAAAGCAGCGATTGAAACACACATTCATTCATTATGTATTCATTACTGGGCACTGGCACAGTGTACTAGGACATCGCGATCCTAAGGCAATTAAAAAATTGCCGCAGAAAAACTGGTGGATAACTTAGAAATTCAACCGTTTAATATGAAGATTACTTGTGAAACTTGTCTTAGGGTGAAGCGGTAGAGGTAGAGGTAGAGGTGGAGGTAGAGGTAGCGGTGCCTCGAGGTAACACAAATACATTGTGTGTTATGAGGGCACGCATAGTGAGCAGGTCGAGGTGGAGGTGCACCTCGCGGTTTACCAGGAGGTCCCGAGCGACCGCTTTTGACGACAAAATAGTGTGTCTTTTCGAGCGGTTTAGCGCGCGGTGCTTCTCCGTGATTGGTCTGTTCAAGGCCATGGACCGTCACCTCCCCATAAAATAAAATTCCCACCGGTGAGAATGTGGGCAACTTCAGAGCAAATTTGATAAACTGTCATTTTTGTGAACTTTGTTGACATTTTCCATTTTTGACAGCCGATATACAGCAGAATTTGTTAAATATTCATAACAATTTCTTTTTTAAACTCACATGTAATTCCATTTTTATAACACAAATTATTTTTCTCAATAATCAAATGATAGACTGGCTCTAAAGGCGTGGGAAAGCAGCGCGCTAAGCCTCCTCACTATGCGATACTGGCTCTACCTCTAACTCTACGTCCACCTCTACCTCCACCTCTACGTCTACCTCTACCGCTTCACTATGCGATTACCCTTAAAGGAAAAATGAAAAGATTGCCATTTCCTAAGCATTCTCAAAGTGTAACAAAGGCTCTACTTGATTTAATCCATACAGATGTTTGCGGACCAATGCAGACTACCAGTTTTGGAGGTAAACGATATATTTTAACGTTTATTGACGATTTTTCTAAATTCACAGTTATCTGTCTTCTCAGTCATAAATGGGAAGTGTCAGAAAAATTAAAGTCATAGTCATTCCATGAAAAATCCACCAATTTTATGACATTTTGTGACGTCATTTGCTCCGATTTTTATAATTTTTTTTTACATAAAGTACTCGCAAATAGAAGAAAACGGGTTTGGTAGTTTCTCAAAAAACGTCCCCGTTAAGTAGAACTTGAAATATAGGAATTTTGAGAAACATGGATTTTTCAAAAAATCACTGAATGTGTAAATAAGGTTGTATTTTAATGATGTATATCTCATTTTAAAGAAAAGGACTTCAAATTTTATAAAAAAATACCAAAAAGAATATTTTTCATAAAATGGACGAAAGGGGTAAATTACTTACCGTTATTTTTGAATATCTCAAAAAAGGCATCTTTAATTTTTTTATTTTTTTTTATGTTATGTGTTATAATGTTGAAAAACATATATTTCAATTTCAAGTTGGGATGAAAATTGGTTTGGAAGGTAGAATTTTTTTTGTCAGGTTTTTTCGGTGTGAATATGAATACAGTAACAAGAACCTTTCAATCACATCTTCCATTTATTAAAATAGAATAACAATTAAATTTAAATGACATAATAATATTAATATTAATTAATAATATAATAGTTTAATTAAATAGTTAAATTCACTCAAAGTCAAATTAAAAATATTTACAAAATTCAGATATTTAAAATGTAATTTTAGTTATTCAAAGTGTGTACAAATTTTTTTTCGTCTGTAGAGAAGTATTTTGCAATAACCTTCCCTAGAGAAATTGGAAAAACATGGTGAATTTTTTTTGTTGATGGCAGAGCTTTAATGTTGGTATAAACGTTCTCAAGTCTTCCTTCTTCATCTTCATATTCTATATAGGGAACGTATTTAAAGTTCATATTTTCAATGTTTGCTTCAGCCCATTCGTACAATTGCATGGGAGTCCTAATTTGTTGTACATATGGCCTTTGTAGACTTGCTCGAGCTGCTAAGCGTTTCAAAGTTCCACCGAAGCCATCACATGCACTTTTTCCGTGGGCTGTAGCGAAAGAGTTCCACTCTGCCTTGATACCGAATTCCTGTACATGTAAAGATAGATTATAAAAATTTTTCCTATTTTTATATTGGGCTGCAGAACCATCTGAAAAATAAAAAATGTTTGTTACATCTTCCAGTTTGTGTTTCAAAAAGGATATTAAGTGCCGTTGGAAAATGTGAACTGCAACCGTATTATGTTGAAGTACGTCACTTATTATAATAAAATTAAGAAATTGTGGTTCACAGTTCGCTAAGGTGCGATAATATATCGCGAAACGGTGTATCGTGGCTTGTTCATTGGTCCAATGGTAGGCTTGCACTTCGTCCTGTATTACAATGGAATGGTTTTTGGAAAAATCCATAATCACAACTACTTCTCCCATTTTCAAGTTAGTTTTGACTTGCTGAATGTACTGACTTTGTTGTTTTGCTATAAAATCATGGAGAAGTAATTTCGGTAATCTTTCAATAAAATTGTCTATAAAATCTACTGAAGACTCAATAAAAGTTACAAGATTAGCTCGGTCAGTACACGTCCACTGATTAAAAGTTATATTTTCTATTGCATTGTGTTCAAAAGATTCTTCAAATTTTTTTTTTTAAGTTTTCATAATTGGGGCAATTTTTGCAGTCATTGAAAAAACATGAAATATTCGGTGGATTGTATACTACTAATGCTAAGCAAGTTTGGTAGTTGATAATTTGAACAGGCTCACTCCGTGTTAAATGCTCTATTTTACATGACTCCAGCATCAGTTTGATATTTTGAGGAATAGAGCAGACGCAAATAGAGTGTGTACCCGAAGACCCTGCTAATACACAGTTTCTTGGGCGTAGTGAAGCGAATTTTGAAAATCCTATTTTCACATTGGGGTATGATTCCCGAAATTGTTGATATATTTCCCTCAAATTTCCTAAAATCAAGCGCTTTTGCAAAAATGTTTTTTGCCCGTTAATCTGGAAAATCCTAAATTATTAGAAGCTGAACATCATTTATTGTAGTAATTTTTTACATTTATTGAAATCGCATCCTTTCTCCCAGGCATTATTCTGGTAATATGATCGCTGCTGTAAAAATCTTTCACTAAAGATACGGTATCATCGTTAAGGCTCCTTCCATGTTCATGCTGCTTCGCTTCTGTTGATTCTGATTTTCTGCTTCTTTTTATTTTGTAAGTTGTTCCCTCTTCAAACTCCTCCGATGTTCTTTTAATGCTCCAGTTTTCTGGCACAAGCGTTAAAATAAAATTCCTGAAGTTTGTATCTCTAGTGCTTTTATATGCTGTTTTCAATTTTTTGACATAGCTTGCTGCACTTATTACTGGGGATGTTGTTGATTCGTTCTTTAGTTCAAACACCTTTTCGGCAATTTTTGTAGAACTACGTTCCCACTTTTTACGCACATAAACCGGGTTTCCTAGTCTTTTCCTATCAAAAGGTTCTTCACCGATACAGTTTAAACACTCATTCAAAGACGTTAGGACAATGTCTTTTATTAATGTACGGCTTATATCACTTGTTTTTTCTGACACTTTGTCCTCTAAACATACATCACCCCCCAATTCTTCCACTGAAATTGTTTCTTCCACCATTTCTGCTGATGTACCAGCTAATTTTGTAAAATCTTTTCTACACGCACTACAAATTTTCCACTGAATTTTTAAAGTTGGAATTTTTGAAACCATCAATTGTTGAACTGAACGTAAGTCTTCTGCTTTTGGATTATGATGGGGGTTTTTTTTGAAAGGGTTGCAGCATCGTGAATAAAAAGTTTCACTCATTTTGATACTCTATCAATTGTATAACAAACGAAACAACGAATCCAAACAGATTAGAACAAGTAAGCTAACTAAAACGATTTTCAATTTTCTCGACAGTGTGAATCGCACAAATAGCAAATGCTAAATAAAGCTAAAGGGAATTTGCTTGCACTAAATATTTGTTACAAATTGGGTAATAAATATATCAACGTTAAGGTAATACAAACGTATCATAAAACTACCCTTTTAGCTCGCACATTTGTTTACATATAAGACCTGTTATCATAAAAAAAACCGGTCATTACTTTTATTTTCAGAAATAGTTAAAAATAAATTTTACATAGGAAGTTCGAAGAAGTGTTTTTCTTGAGTTTATGACAAGTAAGAATGCAATTTCACTCCGAAAAAACCTGACATGGTAGGACATAAAAAATTCTACCTGCCAAACCAATTTTCGTACCAACGTGAAATTGAAATATCTGTTTTTCAACATTATAACACATAACATAAAAAAAACAAAAAAAAATTGAAGATGCCTTTTTTGAGATATTCAAAAATAACGGTAAGTAATTTACCCCTTTCGTCCATTTTATGAAAAATATTCTTTTTGGTGTTTTTTTATAAAATATGAAGTCCTTTTCTTTAAAATAAGATATACATCATTAAAACACAACCATATTTACACATTCAGTGATTTTTTGAAAAATCCATGTATCTCAAAATTCCTATATTTCAAGTCCCGTTATCTACTTAACGTAGACGTTTTTTGAAAAATTATCAAACCGGTTTTCTTCTATTTGTGAGTACTTTATGTAAAAAAAAAATGTGAAAAAATCGGAGCACATGAGGTCACAGTCACTGGTCGAAATTTCATGGAATGACCTATGTATGTAAAATTTGTGCAAAATAAATTTCAAAAGGTACCAAAGATAATCCGTTCTGATCGAGAAGGTGAGTATGTCAGTGGGGAAACAAAACGTATTTTGGAATCCGAATGGATGCACCTGCAGTTAACGGCGCCGTATTCACTAGAGCAAAATGGAGAGTCTGAACGAAAAAACAGATCATTAGTAGAAATGGCACGCTGCTTGCTTATTGAAGCGAAGTTGTCGAACAGTTTTTGGGAAGAAGCACTAGCTACAGCAAATTTCATACAGAATCCAGGTGAGCTAATTAGCGACTTACATTGCAAGCAACACAGCGAGCGTTAACCGCTCGACCTAATTCTGCATGGTGATCACGAGCAAGTGATCACGTTGCCAAAACACCTGAAAGAATGCACTCGCAGCACGTGAGTCGTTCACTGACCATGCAATGTAAACAATAACGTAAAATAATATGCGACAGATTAAGGGGGCAAAAATTCGTCAACAAATTATCCATCAGCAAAATCGAATGACCCATAAGGAAAAATGCACAATAGGCAATAAGGAAAAAAATGTGTAGTATATAGATTTAAGAAAAATATTAATATAAATATAGATGAAAAATAAACGAGGATCAGACACTAGTAAACCAGTGTTTTATTTACAAGAGTTGTGCTCGAGTAGCTGCTCTTAAGTTTTATTTCCCGGAGCTAGGCTAAACTTGCTACTCCACTGGAGCTAGGCCTTGCGGCTACTCCAAAAGGAATAAACTTTTTAAACCACCTAACTGCGCATGGCGGAAGCTGCGCATCACATGGCGACCGTGATCATAGAAGAATCAGCAAAAGTATAATCAACTATCAAGCATAGCATGTCAGAGCTGGACGCTGCATTCGACAGGATTTGCAGAATAATTGAGGAGGCAACAGAGGCTAGGAGGCCGGAGAATAACAAATTCGTCCAAAAAGTTGAGCAAACAACGAAGACTAAGAGACCAGAAAGCATCATCGAAAATTTAACATTGTACCCGGCAGGGGTAAAGCCAACGCCATACATCCCCAAGCCCGTGGTTGAAAGCAATCAAGAGGTTCCAACGTACATTCCTGGACCTAGGAAATTGACAATTGAGGAATACAGGAAGAGAACAGCGAGGAAGGAAATCCCGCCTAAGCCCAAACCGAGTCAGGGAGGAGAGCGAGCCAAGCTGCAGGCAACTGCAGAAAATTGGTTAACATCGTCGCCACTCAGGAGGACAAGGAAAAGTATATGCTATTAGCAGCAATAGCAAAAAAGCGGTTAAACGCCCTGAAGAGAAGGACCAAGAATAAGAAAGGACATTAGTGACATGGACTTTATTTAATTTTTATTAACTGTTTTCAATTGACAAAATAACAAATGATAGTTTAAAAAAAAAAAGTAATAATATTGCATATTCATATAAAACAATAAGGCATTTTTTTTTTTGAATTATTTTTCCTCTTCTGTTCTTGTTCGTAAGTTGATTCGGTTTTGATTTTTTTTTTGGGCTGATATCATTTTAGAATTCGAAGTATATAATGGGAAAAACTAATTCAAAACAGGCAGACAACAACGGCGAAATTGTTAACAATTTAACCATTGAGGATACAGTAAATGTTACAAGTGAAGACATTAGAATACTGTTGATAATCATTGCAGTAATAAAATTAGGGGAACTTATTTATAAACTGTATAAAGATCACAAGAAGAGTCTACGAAAAAAATATTTAAATTCACCGGCAGTCATAAACGTTTAAATAAAGAGGAAAAAAAAAAAAGCTAATGAATGGAAGATTTAAAACAAATAAAGGAGGAATTAACTAGAATATTGAGTAATTTTCAGAAAAGTAAGAACCCCCCATACACAAAAGAAACATTAAAGGAAAAAGAGGAAACAATCAACTCTCTGCAAGACGAGGCGAGACAATTAACGGCACTAGATACAACCATTGAAACTGGTTTACAAATAAAAGCAATTTATATACAAATTAAAAATTTGGTAGAAGAGATAAGAAATTTGATACGAGCACAAAGGCAGGCAAAGATGGTATCGAACTTTGACATCAAGACCGCGACGGCGCTTCTCAAGCCGTATGACGGTAAACATGAGGAAACAGAATCATTTATCGAGTCGATGGAATTGCTAGATGAATTAACATCTGCTGAGAATAAGAATGTTATGATAAAGTTCATAAAGACAAGACTAATAAGAAAAGCTAAGTACGCAATTACAGAAGAAACAAATTCAGTAGCAACTATAAAGAGCAAATTAAAACAAAAATTCACAGCCAGCATCTCTTCAGACGTTATCTTGGCACAGCTAAAGTCGTGTCAACAAGGAAATAAGAAATTAACAGACTTTGCAAATCAAATCGAAAACTTATCAAGTCAACTAGCCAGAGCATTCATTGCAGAAAATATTGCAAAGGGGGAGACAGCGGAAAAATTGGCCGAAAAATTTTCGGTACAGTCATTTATAAGTAACGTGGCTAGCCAAGAAACTGCCTTAATTTTGAAGGCCAGTAATCTGACAACACTACCAGAGGTTACTGCAAAAGCAGCATCAGTAGATAAGCAACTGTCAAGTAGTGTATTACACTATAATGCTACGCAACAACCTGGTAGGCCAAGAAACAATTATAATCAGAGTGGAAATAGAAACAATTGGCAAGGATTTAGCGGTCGAAAAGATTTTAACAACTACAGCATAAACGGCTACAAAATTAATCAAGGATACAACAGCCACAACAGACAGGGTTATAATGCCAACAATAATTATAGCAGAAATCAGGGGCCTGCGCAACAGTATAGCCGAGGCGGAACACGGAATAACAATCCAAATAGTTACCGCGGAATTACGCGTACCAATGCCAATCCACAAAATAATTGGCACAACCGAAGAATAAATCATTATGAGTCGGGGGAATGTCAAGTCCCCCAACCAGAATCGGAGACGGAACGGTTGGGGGTTCAGACAAACGCAACCCTAGAGTACTAAATCTTAACTTGTCATTAACAAATTACGCTAGGGCATACGTCGATATGTGTGAGACAGTATGCACCTTCATTGTAGACACAGGTGCAGATATTTCAATATTCAAAAAAGGCAAAATTAACAACAACCAGTTATACCAACCTAATAACAAATGCATTATTCAAGGTGTTACAGACATGAAGAAACAATCACTCGGATCGACACAAACCAAATTAACTTTCAACAATCACTATTCAGTGGAACATACTTTTCAAATAGTAACTGATGATTTCTCCATAGGGGCTGATGCAATCTTGGGGTTAGATTTCTTAATAAAGCATAAAGCATGTAGTGGGGTTTTCCTTTCGCCCCGTACAAAATAAATCTGGGTGTTTGAGACAAGCCTGTCTCGCCGGGGTAACTTCAGTGGAGAAAGAAAACAGGCGGTGTCCTCTTGTAGGTATTTATTCTATCTTCTTCTCCTGATATAACCAGCTAATTCTTACCTAATCCTATCTTCTAATCTAATACAATTTCAACTATGGTCTATTCTGTCTACCGTGGCTTAATCAGTCTTCCGCTCAGTGCGCGTACTCTTCTGACTCGGGGTTCTGATCGGGAGGTTAGTTTTCCGCTCAGTACGCGTACTCTTCTAACTTTAGCAGCTCGGGAATCGGACTCCGGTTAGTTTTCTGCTCAGTACGCGTACTCTTCTAACTCGGTCGGTATCGGATAGTTAGTTTTCCGCTCAGTACGCGTACTCTTCTAACTCGGTCGGTATCGGATAGTTAGTTTTCCGCTCAGTGCGCGTACTCTTCTAACACGGTAGGATGGTTGGTTTTCCGCTCAATCCGCGTACTCTCCCAACACTACGGGATAGTTAGTTTTCCGCTCAGTTCGCGTACTCTCCTAACCCGGTCGGTATCGGATAGCTAGTTTTCCGCTCAATGCGCGTACTCTCCTAACTCGGTCGGTATGGTCGGTTTTCCGCTCAATTCGCGTACTCTTCCAACCCGGGCAATAAAAATGGTCTTGGTAAATTTTCCGCTCAATACGCGTACTCTTTCCACCGTGCAAGCTCGCTGCTTCAAGCTCGTTTGAATCGATCGCCGCCTGGGCTCTTATATATTCGCTTCAGGCGGCAATCGCGAATTATAAGGGCAAAAACGGAAATTTCTGCTGTTGACAGATTTTTAGCGGCGGGGAATGTTTACATGTTACGAGGCGAAATTTTGCCTCGTTACAAGCAGTAATAGATTATGACACATGGACACTCACTATAAACACACCAGATGGTTCAGTGGAGATACCAATATTAAGTGGTCCCTCTACTAATTCGGTAGCTATTCCACCACGTTGCGAAATCATTAGAAGGATTAAAATAAACACAAAAAACAATTTGGGAGATTTAGTCATTGCTAGACAAGAACTTCAGCCTGGAATATTTATTGCAGGATCAATTATCTCTCCTGACAATCCAATGGTTAGAATTCTCAATACCACTAATAAAATAATTACAGTACACGACATCAATTTAATAACATATCCATTATCAGACTTCAATATTTTAAACATAAACACTATAGTAATCCTGACTCAGCAGCACTTCCTGAGCTTGGTAGTCGGTTCTGGTGGTCTAGGCAAGATGCCCAAGGGTTTTTCTAGGGTGGAGCTGCTAAAAAGCAGTGGCTCCTCTTAGAGCAGCTATTACTAGCTGTCGCTCTCCGATATTGCTGGTTCCCAAAAAAAATCGAATGATGAAAACAAAAACTGGCGACTAGTAGTAGACTTACGCAGTTTGAACAAAAAAGTTCTTGCTGACAAATTTCCATTACCGCGAATTGAAGAAATACTTGATCAAATGGGACGAGCCAAGTATTTCTCAACACTTGATCTAATGTCTGGATTTCACCAAATATCACTAGACAAGCAATCGCGAAAATATACAACATTTTCAACCGCTCAAGGTCACTATCAGTATACCCGTTTGCCATTCGGGCTAAACATCAGCCCAAACAGTTTTCAAAGGATGATGGCAATTGCCATGGCAGGGTTAACACCCGAAACAGCTTTTTTGTATATCGACGATATTATTGTAGTCGGATGTTCTCAAGCCCATCACCTGAAAAACTTAACTGCGATTTTCAATAGGTTGCGAGAGAAAAACCTTAAATTAAACCCAGATAAGTGCAAATTCTTCCAAACGGAAGTGGTTTACCTCGGTCACCGTATATCAGCAGAAGGCATTAGCCCAGACACTTCAAAGTACGAAGTTATAAAAAAATATCCAATACCTAAAACTGCTGACGAAATTAGGCGATTTGTAGCGTTTTGCAACTATTATCGCCGTTTCGTCCCGAATTACGCGGAAATCGCGCTACCTCTAAATAAATTACTACGCAAAAATGCACAATTTGAATGGACCGAGACACAATCAAAAGCCTTTGAAACATTGAAATCTATCTTAATATCCCCAACGATATTACAGTATCCAGACTTCAATAACCAATTTATAATCACAACAGATGCCTCAAACGCTGCATGCGGGGCCATACTGTCTCAAAATAACGACGGAAAAGAGCGCCCGGTTGCATACGCTAGTAGGACATTTACTCAAGGTGAAAAAAATAAATCAACAATCGAAAAAGAATTAGCGGCAATACACTGGGCAGTAATGTATTTCAAACCATACGTGTACGGCCGAAAGTTCATAGTAAGAACAGACCACAGACCCTTGGCATACTTGTTTGGAATGAAAAACCCAACATCAAAGTTAACAAGAATGCGGTTAGATCTCGAAGAATTCAACTTCGAAATCCAATACGTAAAAGGAAAGGAAAATGTTGGACCAGACGCCCTATCTAGAATACAAATTAATAGTGACAATTTAAAAGAAAATAGAATACTACAAGTTCAAACCCGAGCAATAGCAAGAAAAACAAAAGAGACGCCAAGCATTAAAAAGGAAAACAGCACCATAAACGAGCAGCCTGATCAACTGCACGTCATGGAGGCATTATCTCCAAGCGAGGTAGCACATCTGCCTGAGCTAATAATTGAAATAGATAACCGCGGTACAAACAAAATGAATATAAGAATAAAAATTGCGCAAAAATTTAGAGTAATATATGAGCGGTACATACAAGTGAAAATACATAAACCATCGGAGCCAGCATTAGAGCAGGTTTTCGAAGAATTAGAAAAATTCAATAAATACCAACTAGTAGAGCCAACTTTAGAGCAGGTAATCAAACCATTGGAAAACAGGGCCCTGAAACTATCAATTAATAGTGAAATATTTAAAATAATACCGCTAAACACATTTAAAATCATAGGAAATGCAAAATTAAAAAACATAAATATTATAGTGTACATACCACCCGTCAAAATCACGGATAAAACCGAAATCGACAGGATTTTACATGACTACTATTCTACACCAACAGGAGGGCATCTAGGCCAGTCAAGAATGTATCATAAACTGAAAGAGATATACAGGTGGGCAAGAATGAAGAAAACAATAGCAAGATATATAGGTAACTGTGATCTCCATCTCTGTGCAAGGAATAAACATCAGAAATATAACAGAGAACGTATGCAACTAACAACAACACCGGCAAAAGCTTTTGAGGTGATATCTATTGATACAATTGGACCATTTACGAAAACAACTAGCGGAAATAGATATGCGGTAACAATACAGTGCGATCTAAGTAAATATATCGTAATTATTCCTACAGAAGATAAGGAAGCAAATTCTATCGCAAAAGCGGTAGTAACCGGATTCATACTCCAGTATGGACCAATGCGAAAAATAAAGACCGATATGGGAACTGAATATAAGAACCAAATTTTTGCGGAAATTTGCGATATACTAAAGATAAAGCAACTGTTTGCGACAGCCGCACACCCAGAAACAATTGGTTCACTCGAACGGAACCACAAATGCCTTAATGAATACCTAAGGTGTTTTGTTAACGAGAATAGAGATGATTGGGACCTGTGGTTACCATATTATGCATTTTGCTATAACACCACTCCCAACACAATCCATGGTTACACACCGTTTGAAATCATATTCGCAAAGAAAGCAAACTTGCCCTCAGAACTAGTAGACACCAACATAGACCCAATTTATAACATCGACCTGTACAGCAAAGAATTTAAGTTCAGACTACAAAAAACACTAAAACAAGTGAAACTGCGCCTAGAAAAGTCAAAAGAGCAGAGAAAACAAGTCAACGACCAAAAATGTAACCCAATAACACTAAAAATAGGAGATACCGTGTTAGTCAATGTACAAAACAGAAAGAAATTGGACCCATTATATAACGGACCTTATATAGTCACAGAAATAGACGACGATAATTGCAAAATAAAAGACATAAATGATAAAATAATAAATATACACAAGAACAGATTAAGAAAAATGTATAGCTAAGCAGGATAGAAAACTGTAAAATTGCAACAAATAATCAAATAATTATCTGCAGAGAGTATAAATCAATAATAACATCAATTGTAGTTATAAAATTATAGAACACTGTAATAAGTTAATTAAGTAAATAATAAGGATCAATTCAAAATATTATGCATATTTGTCAACTTCTGTATAAGTACTTATTCTTAGTTAACAAAAACAAATTGATAAAAAAAAAAAAAAAAATTCTTTTTAAGAATGTGGGTCATGTTCATAACTGTAATTTTTTTTTTTTTTTCAAAACATATTTTTTATCATTAATAACGAATAGCCCAGGTGAGCTAATTAGCGACTTACATTGCAAGCAACACAGCGAGCGTTAACCGCTCGACCTAATTCTGCATGGTGATCACGAGCAAGTGATCACGTTGCCAAAACACCTGCAAGAATGCACTCGCAGCACGTGAGTCGTTCACTGACCATGTAATGTAAACAATAACGTAAAATAACATGCGACAGATTAAGGGGGCAAAAATTCGTCAACAAATTATCCATCAGCAAAATCGAATGACCCATAAGGAAAAATGCACAATAGGCAATAAGGAAAAAAATGTGTAGTATCTAGATTTAAGAAAAATATTAATATAAATATAGATCGAAAATAAACGAGGATCAGACACTAGTAAACCAGCGTCTTATTTACAAGAGTTGTGCTCGAGTAGCTGCTCTTAAGTTTTATTTCCCGGAGCTAGGCTAAACTTGCTACTCCACTGGAGCTAGGCCTTGCGGCTACTCCAAAGGAATAAACTTTTTAAACCACCTAACTGCGCATGGCGGAAGCTGCGCATCACAAAATATTTCATTGCAGACAGAATCCAAACAAAGGCATAATGAATCACCTTCATCAAGTCAGTCTGGTTTCATAGTGAACCCTGATGGAATCGATATATCATTACAAGAGGAGCAACCTCATAGAGAAGATCATCATGAGGAGCAACCTCATAGGGAAGATCATCAGTAGAAGCAACCGCATAGGGAAGACCATCAGGAGGAGCAACCTCATAGGGCAGATCATCAGGAGGAGCAATCTCATAGGGAGGATCTTCATCATCACAATTCGGATAATCGACGTGTTTCAAGTCGAGCAAATAAAGGAGTGCCACCTTTGCGATTAATAGAGGAATCATACGCTCTTAGTGATGGGACAATGGAACCTAAAACGTACAATCAGGTAGTAACATGCAACGAAAAGTCGCATTGGATTCAAGCAATGAAGGAAGAAATGGTAGAACTGAAGAAAAATAATACATGGGAAATAACAGAACTATCAGCGAACCGAAAAGCAATTGGTTGTAAGTGGGTGTACAAAATCAAGAGGGATGCAGATGGTATTGTGCAGCGTTTTAAAGCTCATCTTGTCGCGCAAGGTCTGAGCCAGAAATTCGGAGTGTACTATGACGAAGTCTTTGCCCCAGTGGTTCGTCAAACAACATTCAGAGGTCTGTTATCTATTGCAGCTATAAGAGGAATGGTTGTTTGTCATCTAGATGCGAAAACAGCATTTTTAAAGGGAAACTGAAACAATTTATATGAAACAACCACTAGGATTCACAACGGATGATGAGTCGAAAGTTTGTTTACTTAAAAAGAGTCTGCACGGATTGAAACAGGCGGCCAAAGTTTGGAACGAGGTTATCCATCGAGTGCTAACACACAATGGATTTTCACAGAGTGGCAGTGATTCTTGTGTCTATTCAAAGAAGATAGATAGAAATTGGTGCTATGTACTCATATACATCGATGACATGATTGTAGCTTGCAGTACAGTGAAGCAAGTGTAGTCAATAAAAAATGTACTACGAAAAGAATTTGAGGTCAAGAACCTAGAACCAATTAAACAGTACTTGGGTATTGAAGCAATGCAGGATAATGACAGGAACTATCAACTAAGTCAATGCAGATACATACAGGAAATTGCGTCTGAATATGGTTTAAAAGATGCGAAATCAGTAGTCACGCCGATGTATATTGGATATGGGAAGGAGGTCTCAAATGCACTTCTGGATAACAAAAATTATCAAAGGCTCATAGGGAATTTACTCTACATTTCCGGTAACACAAGGCCGGACATTACAGCAAGCATAAGCATTGTAGCACAGAAGGTATCCAAACCAACCGAGGAAGATTGGAATAATCTAAAGCGTGTCTTAAAGTACCTAAACTCGACTACGGATATGAGGCTCTCTCTTAGTGATGTCAAAAGAGGCAGTGAAAAACTTGTTGGATATGCGGATGTAAATTGGGCCGAGGATAAGTTAACACGAAAATCTAACAGTAGGTATGTTTTCATCTTCAATGGGGGAACCATAAGCTGGGCTAGTAGGAGGCAGTCTTGTGTAGCACTGTCCTCAACGGAAGCAGTACTCGTCGCTCTGTCAGAGGCAGGTCAGGAAGCGAAATGGTTACAGAGTTTAGCAGCGGATTTTCATGAAGACATCAGAGGACCCATAACCATCAATGAGCATAATCAAAGCTGTCGGAAGATGATAAAATGCGACAGAATTCTAATCGGACCAAACACATCAACACTAAGTTTCATTTTCTAAAGGATTACGTAGAAAAACGAATTGTCAACTGTAAATACTGTTCGTCAGACCAGATGATCGCAGATCTTTTAACAAAGCCATTATCTGGTACTAAACATAAGTTCTTCAGGGAGAAATGCAACTGAAAATAAATGAGGAGGTGTGTTGGAGATTGATTACATTGACTTTAAGATGGCGTTAGGAAATATTGTGCGTGACAGATGACATTCTTCTATCACTTCTCCTTCTCCATTCCGTCACTTGTAATAATGATTCAGAAAGACCAACATGTGAATAAAAGTAAAGAAATCTTATCAAATTAAATCTAGTTAATCATAGAATCTGGTGTATTTATTTAACGTGAATCTAATCTCTAATAAAGTTCCGCTGCAGGCACAGATCAATTCTTCAGCATATCCCAACTTCGAAAACTCATTTCAATTCGACGGCCGGAATCAATTGCTTTTAATATTGGAAGTTTTCCTAAATCAGCTACAGTTATATGAGGTATTAGCCATTCAATTTTAAATATGTGTAATGTGTATATCTGGGAGCACGGCAGTGCGCCCGCCAAGTCGAGCAAAAAAGCGGCACGGCCGTACCATCCTTTTCTCGAAACAGTTCAGGCCATTTTTGACCCCCTATGACTTCGTTGTGGATAAAACTAGAAGCCTGAATTTTTAGTAACCAAGCAAGGATTGTATAAACACGGTATATTTCAAATTTCATTCAATTTGATCCAGTAGTTTACGAATTATAACTAGTCAAAATTTCTTAATTTTGTCACTCACTCACTCACTCACTGACTGACTGACCGATCATCAAAACTCTAAGGCACTTCTAGCAGACATAGAAGTTTCAAATTTAGAATACAATTAGTGTTTAGTGTATAAATCAAGGAAAAACTAAAATATTTTGCAATTTCAGTCCAGTTTTCTAGATACACCAACTGCATAAATAACTTTGTAACCCCATATAAATGTAGGATTCAGGCCAATGTACGATGTAAAAACAATATCTTAATTCAAGTGTTCAATTAGTATTTAAGTGTCTTTGTAATTTAGAAGTTAATTTCACGGTATCGGAAACGTCGATTTCACGGTGGCACGTCTGGTCTCGTCTACGTCTCGATTCAGAAGAAGGAACTCGAATCGCAGAGTTGTCATCGTCGTTGTCGTTTGGGGTAGTTTTGAATTCGGAATTTATTCGGAATGTACCCTACATAAATATATAGGACTAGCCGGTCTACCCGGTTTCACCCGGTCGGTTGGTGGAATGATTGTTATTAATTATCGTGCAATTGATTCATCATCGTTTTACATTCTTATTGTTGTTCGCCTCTTTATCTATATTCATTGCTTCTTCTGTGCATGAAAACAGGACAAACCTTTCGTATTATAACAACAATACGAAGTATAATGAAGTATAATGTAATTAGGTATAATGTAATACGAAGAAAAAATTTTAAAACAAATTAGTTACTTATTATTTAACTTCACATTTTTACAGAACTTAGTTGATATAAGTAGACAGCCTGAATTTTCTATTTTGTGTAATAATTTAATTTAATTATTGGTCTACCAAATTTCACCCACGATGCCAAAGTGAATAAATATTCAGAGGACTTCCTTATAAACAATGTTTTTTGTTTTTTTATTGGGCGACACTAATATTACCAGCCTCGTGGGCGGACTTACTCGTGAGCAAGCAACATAAAACTGACTGTGGGAGAAACAATCTTCCCTTAAATCTACGCCGGCATATTTTAAAGTTTGACCCTGAGACTTGTTAATCGTCAAGGCGAAACAAACTTTGATGAGAAATTGTAGTCTCTTAAAATTAAAGGAGTGGTCATTAGGTATTAAGGGAATACGTGGCACGACAGGAACGACAGTTTGAGGGATATATTCCCCGTCAACAAATAAAATTTCCTCAACCATTTTCTTACTGATTAGCACCAAGTCACTCACGCAAAGGATGCCAAATACGCGGCTGTCGCCCACTTTACCCCTAGTTATTAGGTAGACAGTAGACACCACAGTCACAGATATATCATTCCACCATGCACGCAGTTATGTTCGCCCGTTCGCCGTCAGCCGTGTGCATGCCGCTGGCCCGCATCTTCTCAGTGAGGGATCGTTCTCGCCTACGAAGATCCGCACAAAGAAGAGACGTGGAAAAGAATTTCTGTGACGTCATGTTAAAGGAATTTCCGTTATTCACCCCTTTAGGGGCGGAATTTTGAAAAATCCTTTCTTAGCGGATATCTAAGTCATTAAAGGAATGCACTGTAAAATTTTCAGCTCTTTAGGTCCAGCGGTTTGGCCTGTGCGTTGTCTGTGAGTCACGCACGGTTCTTACTGTTTTATAGGTAAAGAAAAGATTACAAAACTACATTTGCAGTGAATGAATCAGTGTACCTGTATATGTATAACTAGCCGGTCTACCCGGTTTCACCCGGTCGGTTGGTAGAATGATTGTTATTAATTATTGTGCCATTGATTCATCATCGTTTTACTTATTGTTGTTCGCCCCTTTATCTATATTCATTGCTTCTTCTGTGCATGAAAACAGGACAAACCTTTCGTATTATAATAACAATATGAAGTATAATGTAATTAGGTATAATGTAATACGAACAAAAAATTTTAAAACAAATTAGTTACTTATTATTTAACTTCACATTTTTACAGAACTTAGTTGATATAAGTAGACAGCCTGAATTTTCTATTTTGTGTAATAATTTAATTTAAATATTGGTCTACCAAATTTCACCCACGATGCCAAAGTGAATAAATATTCAGAGGACTTCCTTATAAACAATGTTTTTTGTTTTTTTATTGGGCGGCACTAATATTACCACACTCGTCTGCAAGCAACATAAAACTGACTGTGGGAGAAACAATCTTCCCTTAAATCTACGCCGGCATATTTTAAAGTTTGACCCTGAGACTTGTTAATCGTCAAGGCGAAACAAACTTTGATGGGAAATTGTAGTCTCTTAAAATTAAAGGAGTGGTCATTAGGTATTAAGGGAATACGTGGCACGACAGGAACGACAGTTTGAGGGACATATTCCCCGTCAACAAATAATATTTGCTCAACCATTTTCTTACTTTTAAAAACGAACTGAATAGCACCAAGTCACTTACGCAAAGGATGCCAAATACGCGGCTGTCGCCCACTTTACTCGTAGTTATTAGGCAGACACCACAGTCACAGATATATCATTCCACCATGCACGCAGTTATGTTCGCCCGTTCGCCGTCAGCCGTTTGCATGCCGCTGGCCCGCATCTTCTCAGTGAGGGATCGTTCTCGCCTACGAAGATCCGCACAAAGAAGAGACGTGGAAAAGAATTTCTGTGACGTCATGTTAAAGGAATTTTCGTTATTCATCCCTTTAGGGGCGGAATTTTGAAAAATCCTTTCTTAGCGGATATCTGTGTCATTAAAGGAATGCACTATAAAATTTTCAGCTCTTTAGGTCCAGCGGTTTGGCCTGTGCGTTGTCTGTCAGTCATGCACGGTTCTTACTGTTTTATAGGTAAAGATAATAGGAAAAAAGTAGGACTATCTACAAAAAGAAATTAGATGCCATCAAAAACATAACTTGTAAAAAAAAAAGTCTCGCAACTCAATTCTTCTACCTCTTCTACCTCGAGGCGGGCGGGGACAAGGTAATAGTCCAACTGGTAGTCTTTAAGTGAAAATATTTAATTTTTTTACTACAAAGTTGCTTTGAATTTATTTAGTTGCCCCCTACTGTAACATCTTTTCTAACATTTAAGTGATATTTATATAATACATAGTCTATATTTTATTATTTCCTTAAGAGGTATCGAAGAATAAACATTTCATATTGTGTTATGCATTGCTTTTACAAATTTTTATAGATTAAATATAACTTGTTTTTCGCTTTTCAGTTGATACTTCCTAATGCAGTCGGGTTTTTTATTTTTTTAAATAATTTATTTTTATTTCATACTTTTTAGTTGTTCTAAGTAAGTTCTAAGTTGTTCTATATTGCTAAGTAAGTAAATAAGCCGTACGATAAAGTTAGATTAACAAGATAGAGGTCGAATAAAAGATGAAATTAATGTTCTAGCTACATAGATTAAACTTTGGGCAAGTTTTAGCAGTCTAGTTAATTGTACGAGTTTTTCGATATATTAGTTTGTAGTATTCATATCCCGTAGACGTTGAAGCTCTTTTAAAGAATTCTCATCGTATGGCCGATTTAACAGCTTTTTGGGATCAAAGGTACTTATAGCCAACCCATCTAATGTTTTTACTCGGCTAAGAGCTACGTAAGCTTGACCCTTAGCAAAGACATATGAGCTAAGATCTACAACGGCCCTATCGAGAGTGGTGCCTTGTAGTTTGTGGACAGTCACAGCCCAGCAAAGTATTAAACATCCTTCGTTCAATTTTTCCTTGCCCCCGAAGAGCATCAAAGTCGACAGTGCAAGGCTCGATCCGTACATGCTCTCCTGGTTTATTACCTTTGATTGTAGGGTCATCAAATTTAATAAATACTGCTTGCGGTAGCTCTCCTGTTTCTAATTGTTCTCTCCTAAGAGCAGGCCATTCAATCCATTGGATAACACCCAAAGCGCCGTTCACTAGACCGGGCTTAACGTTGATGTTGCGGCGTAACATTACCCGCGATCCAAGCCCAATACATAATGTGCTGAGAATGCCCCCCGTTTTGTTCGGGTCGTCAGGTATGAACTCTTTGCGTGGGCACTGACCATAGGTTTTCGCTTCTAAGGAGATGTCGACAGCGTTTACCTGATATAGTTTTAACGTTTTACCCATTTCCTCAATCATAGTTGAATTGTAAGCATCAACTTGTCTTGAAGTTGGAAAAATCCTCACCGCTTTTCCATCGGCAAATGGACCTACTAGTGGAACCCTGCGACTGTCAAGGATTTCAAGCTGGTCCATCGTCAATTCTCCAACACGAATATTATTTAGAATATCCACGAATGTATTGTCTCCTGCTTGTCGCATATTTTGGGGCAACTCACAAAAGCTGAATAATTGCCACAGATTGGTTTCACCGATTAAGTTCGACGGTTGTCGAAAGCAGTAAGCACCACCTGTGATTTTTGATACTGGCGGTAACTGCATAAGATCCCCAAACAAAATAACATTCAGTCCACCAAATAAGCTTTGATTTTGTTTGAGCTGCTGCAGTCGAAGATGAATATTTCTAAAGGTTAAATAGGGCACCATAGATATTTCGTCAATGATAAGCCAATTGATTGACTTCCACTTCTGTCGCTCTCTTTGTAGCCTTTCGCCAATGAGAGAACGTAATGTTTCAGTTCTTCCTTTTTCAATAGGAAGAGCAAAAGTGGAGCGTCAATATCTTGTTGATCTTCATCAACGTCTATTCTAGAAGACACCACATCGTACCAGATTGCAAATTCACCAAGACTCAGATGCTCGTTAGAATGAGGTCTGTGAACAATTGAACATACCTATCAAACACGTTTTTGTACGGTTCTGAATTTTCTTCGTCAAACTTTAGCATCCGATATCTCTGTTCAGGCAGGCAAGTATTTCAGTGGAAAAAATCAGATTTGATTAGACTCTTGGACTAACCAGTACATTACTTGTAACATCGACGTTATGAAAGCTGTTGTATTTTCACTGGGTATGATACTGAAGCAACTGTCGTTACCTTATGATTCGTAGATCAAAGGGTACTTGGTCTGCTATTCGGATTTCACTTATTTTTTTGGTTTAAAGTTTTTGATTCATTTTTGATTTTATAGAATTCGTCGTTTCAGTTTTTTCATAAAATTCTTTTATCTGAGTTTTTCCAAAAATTATTTTTTGTAATTTTTAACTTTTTCATGTGCTTGGCTTCCGTTTTTTTACTTTTTTAAAGTTTTTTATTTTGAGATTTCACTTCTTTTTGTTAACGTAAAACAACATAATAACAGATCTAATAAGTATAGCATCAATATTTCTCCAAGAAAAATATATACGCGTTTTTAGCATATTCTTTGACCTAATGTTCTTTGTATCATGGGTCGTATTTACGCGAGCAAGACGAATAACAATTCAAAGTGAACTCTGTTTTCAGATACACTTTCCCCTCCCAATGGAAACTAATCCGGAAAACAGAATTTGGCACGAGGGGAAACGTACAACATAATATTATGCTTCGTGTTCGTGTATCGATTTTGGAGCAGAGCTTTTTTGCCATGCGCATTCGCCTACGCGGTCGTCGCGGTGGCTTCTTGATTTGCGACTGATCCCCGTTGAGTGTGTGCGTAGAAGCAGCGCCTGCGCACTTCTCTCTGGTCTGACAAAAATTTGGTAATGATGAATTTTGTGATAAATTGGAATTAATGTACAAATGCTATCACGATATCTCAGATTAGGATGAATGGATTGATTTCAGATGTATCTCATTTGAAAGCTTATATGCGATAATATTAAAGAAAGTGCTCTTAAAATTTCGATTTTTAGAGCCATTTCCGAGATATTTCAGATATAAATCGCATTTTAGGTTAAAATTTCATTTTTTCCAGTAAATATACACGGAGCGTTTCGATGATTTCTTCACGTACTTGGCTCGAGACGCTACCGCGTCTCTTGGTCTTCCACCGTTTCTTACTGCGTGGTCGTCGTCCAGGACGTCAGTTTTCTTTGGAAATTGGCCTTGGGAAACCGAATCTACAAATATTTCGATTATTTTTATAACACGTTCGAGTATGTCGATGGGTTTGTAATTTAGTAACTAAATCATGCATCTCTGAGTTAATATTTCCGGGGCCAGGCATTTTACACGTTACAACATGATCTAGTAACTGTATTCCTTCAGGGCTGTCAAAAGCTGGCATAGCAGCGCACCATAAAACCATATGAACATGGGGACTACCTCGTAGCTGAAACTCCACCCGCCACCAAAAATCAACGACCTTTTTTCCTAAAATTGGATCACTTTCTCTTCGTAGCCTGTTAAACAAAGCGTTCAAGCGCAACATGAAATGTCTTGACAAAGTAACTGGACTGGACTGGACTGCCCTGATGAAAAGACCCACGCAATATGTGTCGGTGTTTTCCCAACGCTTTAAAATTATTTTGTGGCTCAGCCCTTAGTTGACCTTCAGTGTATAATGTAACTATAGCGTCTACAATACTTGATCGCAGCTCTTCATTTGTTATATTTGCATTAATTTGCATATTTGAATACAAATGATTAGTACGCACTAGCCAATCTAATGCCCTTTTAATTTTTTCTATATCTACCGAGAACCTTCTATTACTAGTTACATTTTCCTAGTTCTCTGTAACAATAGTTATTCCTGCATTTTCTGCATTTATGGGAAGTTGCTCTATTACTTCTTCAACTTGCTTCAATACGCACGACCACGGCATTTGAATTGAAGTATAACGTTATTTGATGTGGAACTGCCAGACTTCAATAGAACTTAATAAACAGGAATACTTAACATATCAAAAGGCTAGTCTTACTCAATAAAACGATGATAGCAATCACCACCGAACTTGTTTCTTACTTTTTAGTTTATTTTATTTATCCCTAGTCGGGTTATAGATTTTGGAACTTTTTCCTATAATTATATTTTTTCGTAGTCGGGTTAAAGTTTTTTAAACTTTTCTTTTTTGCAAATACGATTTAAAAGCCGGTCCAGACGCTCAGTTTTGCACAACGATTTGTCTGCACAGTTCTAATCGTTGCAGATAAAACGTTGCGTGTAGACTGGAAAACTACACAGTTTTGAATTTGGCGCGAAGTCTGTGCAGTTATCCAGAATGCAGAAAGAAAGCTAAAAATTTGAATGTTTTATATTATATTTTATATTAAATTAAATTATTTAATAATGTGAATGCGTGCTTTTCAATATACGAAGTAAATTAGAATGACACACTTTAAATTTATTTAATATAAATTTAATTCAATATTGTTAATTTGTTTAATATTAAATTTGTTTAATAGAGTGCTGTGAAGGGTAAAAAAGTGATGAATGTGTTCAAGTGAACTTGTGGCGAGATTTTTCGTTTTTCGCAAATAAATTTTGTGGATATAAATACGGCAAAATGTCGAAAAGACATGGAATTTTTTCAAAGTAAAACGTAAAACGTAAAACTATATTAGTCTGGCGTTTTTAACTAAAATACATGTCTCCGCAAAATTTTATTGAAATCCGCCACAACTAAATTTTACCCAAAAATTCAAATAAATTCAATAGTTTTTTTTGTGAAGATGCCATTTTGAAATAACGAATAACTACGAATATAATAAGACCTCATTTATTAAAATCCGTCGAGCCGTTTATGCTGCAGAGCGTCTGGTAGAAATTACATACGTATATACATATACTCGAAAAACGTAACCCTTCCTCGGCAATCGGGTTATAAAAATGATTGTCTTGGCAATCGCACTAAACAATCTAATTTAATATAGTATGTATTACTTGTGAAATAGATTGTTTTTTTATGCGATGGCCAAGTAAGCGGAAATAAAGGACATAAATGCAAAGAAATTATAGGCAAATTCAGCTCATATGAAGGGCGAGGTAAAATGAAATTACCGAAAAGTAATGTAGATTACATATATTAGTAGAAAGGCTGCAACTTCTAATAACATAACATCAAGCTGGAAATAATAACCATAATAATGAGATTGTGTTTATAATAGAAGAACTAAAAGAAGCCAATATTTTTGAATAAAAACATCAATTAATTATAATTATTTTTCCATTTATATGAACAATGAGCGTTGATAAGTTTGGTCGATCAATTAGTGAGCTCCTCAAAGTAGGATCATTAGAACCAAGAGGTCCACCTGGTGAATAAGGTGAAACCGGAGAAAGAGGACCAGGTGGAGCAACTGGGGAATAAGGTGAAACTGGGCGAGAGGTGTTGGGTATACTTTAACTTCTAAAGGAGATTATGATATTCAGCTTAAGAATATTAAAAATTTGAATTCTCCTGTAGACGAGGAAGATGCCACAAATAAAAAATATGTTGATAATTGTATTAATATCTTACTGAATCAAATCAGAAGTGAACTAAAAACAGCAGACCAGGAGAATAATACAAATTTAAACAATGCTAAGAAAAATTTAACTTTATGAAGAGGGGCGTGAAAAATCGTGGATGCATAAAATAGTTAACACGTTTTAGTTATGTAACTTAGAAGAATTCACTGTCCTACTTATCTCCCAAGCAAAACAATTCCACGTTTTTAAAATCTTGAGTAGCAATTGAATATGTACATCTTGAGTAGATTCGCTTTCACCGATCTACATAAGTATGTGTTAAGCCGGAGTCTGACGATAGCAAAAACCCCTCATTTATAAGTAATTTTGAAAATATTTTATCATGTGACGCGACAATATGCAATGTGGCATATCGCTTATAAAATGTGCCGAAATTTTCGGAAAATTTTCAGCAAATCGAAGGAATCGGGAGAGTTTCACATAGTCCGAGTCACACGACACATAACTTTGTGTACACATATCATAGGTTGCTGCTCATGCTCAATGCTCATTCTCAGAGCTCAGTTACAACCTTAGAAATTTTTAAAAACGAAGATCGTGTGACTCGTAGACACAAAACTTTATAATTTTCGCAGCTGCTATAGAAAAGTAGACATTTGCTTATCGTGAGACTTGATGTCACAAAAATATGCCACTAAAATATTTTCTTAAAAATTTGTGAATTTCGCTATCGTCTTTTGCTCCGGTTTTATCAAAGTGGCAAAACAGCGAAGAGCGAAGTCACCAGAAAGCATTCTTTTGCATATATAGAAGCGCGTGCGTGTGTCGCAGAGCCGAACATCGCTAAAAGATCCTAGGTGACACAACCAAACTCACGAGAAGTGTTGGGCCGGAGACATTAGTTATCGTTTGTTTTTTTATTGAATGGGAACTAACTGGAAGAAGATAGTTAAAAAACAAAAATCGTGATCAATCGTGTTTTGAGAACTGACAAAGTTTACTTGCGATAGAAAAACAGAAATAAAAAAAAAGGCAAGAGCGAAATAAAAAAAGAAAATGGTTGTTGAAATACACCGTTGGTTTGCATTTAAGTTTTTTAAATTTTGTACTTCAATTCAATTTTAGTGCTTTTTTCTTACTAAAATTTACTGTTGGGCTGCACCTGGAAGCTCAAAATTTCAATTTTTTTCTCTAGGAAAATTTTTATTCACTCTGTTGTGTTGTAATATTTAAAAAAAAAGAAGTCCGGATTGACTGACTGATTCATTAACACCCAGCCTAAGCCCTTGAACCTGGAAATCTAAAGTTTTGCACAGAGGATGCTTTTGTGATGTAGACATGATGTAGCGCAGGATATTTTGAAATTTCACCTTTAACGAGGTAACGGAGTTTCTATAAAAATCCACCATTTTTGAAGTGAAAACATTCATAAAAATTTGTATTTGGCCTTATGGTTGAAAAAAAGCTCAATGAGAACTGCTAACCTCTGTCCTAACTCAACGCTCCAAAACTACCCTTGACTGAAAAAACTAACTAACTCTTATTGCAGCCCGATCTACAGGAAACGGTTTTATGTATTATACGTCGCGTTTGGGAGTAGTTGTAAATTTTAATGTAATATGATGCATTGATGCACATTATAGATATTATAATTTTCACCGCCCGAGTGTAACCGGGTAGACCTGCTAGTATAATATAAAGCGAAATACCACGTACTCATATACTATCAGCGAATCTCCAGAACCACTGAACCGATTTCAATGAAATTCCGAATACTTATACGACTTACCTCATAGGTGCTCACTAAGAAACGGTTTTTTGAAATTCAACCCTTAAGGGGGTGAAAAGGGGTGAAAACGGTTTCTCCGGAACCGCTGAAACGATTTCCACGAAATTTTGTACAATTCTTCAACTTGCCTTACAGGTTATAGCTGAGAAGCGATTTTTCGAAATTCAACCCTTAAGGGGGTGAAAAGGGGTGAAAACTGTTTCTCCTGAACCACTGATCTGATTTGAATGAAATTTGGAATACTTATACAACTTACCTCATAGGTGCTCACTGAGAAACGATTTCTTGAAATTCAACCCTTAAGGGGATGAAAAGGGGTGAAAACGGTTTCTCCGGAACCGGTGAACCGATTTCCACGAAATTTTGTATAATTCTTCAACTTGCCTCACAGGTTATAGCTGAGAAGCGATTTTCGAAATTCAACCCTTAAGGGGGTAAAAAGGGGTGAAACCGGTTTCTCCGGAACCTCTGAACCGATTTCCACGAAATTTTATTTATGATGCATTGATGCACATTATAGATATTATAATTTTCACCGCCCGAGTGTAACCGGGTAGACCTGCTAGTGTAATATAAAATAGAGTGGAGTGAATGCGGAGGCTGCCGAGCCCCGCAAGTAATGTAACGGGAGTTTGGAGTTATTATTTAGTACAATAAGACAGGAGTGTGTAAAGCACAATAGTGCTAGGAGTAAAAGAGGAGTCATTGGAGTTCGGTACATGAGTGCCAGGAGTAACGGAGAATTGGAGTATTGAGTTGGTTCAATAAAAGTGGGTTTTTTAGCACAAGGCTTTTTCCCACTCAAACAATTCTGGTGTTTTAATCAGTCCACTGTCTCTACCCTGAACAGGGTGCTTGTGTAAATGTATATTTTGTAAAATTTTCCTAAAACTTACACTATGCCTATAATTTGAATAAAAATATCAGTTTTGAAGTTTTACAGAGTTTCATAATTAAACAATCCCCATATTCCTTGTTGTATAGTCCGTACGTGGAGCAGGGATTCATTGGAACGAAAAGGCCTCGCAAAGGTTGTTTTGCACAAAGCTTCGCATTGGCTAAGGACGGCTCTGGTTGTGCGACGCCTTGAGCACGGCAATTCGCATACCATCCATGGGATAGGAATAGGATCGGCATTCATGCGGCCTCGGCTTGCCTCGTTCGCGTTCGTACTCAAGTGAATACGCACCTCTCAGGAATGAATTTGAAAGGACGGCTTTCGATAAAAGGGCATAATCTGGTTAACATACTTTCAGAAAAAATTTAATTCTACATTTATTAGAAAATTCCTAATTCTTATAAGTTGATATTTTCTTTTCATAATAATAAGTTATTTCTGAATTCCTCAAGATGGCCATCCATCGTAACAGTTTGCCCACCTCCACTCTACAACATACTTTGCGCAGCAAACTTAAATACCATTGTTGTAGACTTTTTTTTAAAATAATTCATTTTAAATGAAATAGTTCATTGAATTTTGTTTTGTGTATTCTGTGTAGAAAAAAATGTCGATTCACGATACCAATAATAAAATTTAAATCAAATTGAATTCACGAGTCAAATAAATTTTTCAAATTAATTTTTCAATTTGTTTTATATGTAAACAAATCAACTATTCTATGGAATTATTATTAACTATGTAACACTCACACATGAGAATATTTGAAAAGTGGTCCATATCGAATATGTACCTAAATTTATTTACATTTTCATTCTATAATATTTTTATAAAATTAAATATTCGCTTTAATATTTTCAATCATTTCGAAAACTTTATTTATTTATTAAAAGTTTAAAAACTGCGTCTTTCTCAAATATTATTCAAATAAAATAAAATAACTTGATTTTAAATTGAAATTAATTAAACAATTTTTAATCAGAAGGACAGTTTAATTAAACATAAAGAAATACATTTTGTATTTAATATTTACATAAACTGTAAATGTTCTCATCAACACAAAAACCTAATTTTTTCTTTACATTTATTACAGCAGCTTTTAATGTAACATTAACATTTTTATAATACACGATTCAATTAATTTCCACAAGATACAGTGAGAAATAATATTAACAAATTCATACTCTAGGAAATTGATTTGATATAACTGCGAACACAACAATGCAAACTCTCCCGCAAGTCACTCACTATTGTTTTTTATTATTAAGCTGTCACTTGTAATTTTCACTTTGTCTTTGAAGATGTTTTTATTAATGAACTTCAGAAACATTCGCAATATTCAATGTTCAGGTTTTGTAACTTTTAGAAAAAGTTCTTTGGAGCAGAATTTGTTCATATGAAAGCACTTCTTCAATGAATTCACTGACTCTAATGTTTTTTTAGTGCAATGTGTTTAGTAATTTAAGTTCCGTTTTCTGTTGATTAACTCCTTAAGCTTTCTTCTTCACCTTATTAATATACGTTGAATCATGTATGAAAAGGATTTCGCAATCATCTGGAACTTGTAGTAGAAGCTTCTTAAGAAAGAAAGTTGTTTGCATTAAAGTTTTTGTTCATATTATTCACATGCGTTAATATTGTATGGAATACTATTTTTTTCATTAAATATTAACTGCTTGTTTTAGTTTTCACATTAGGAGAAATTCTTGATGATTCCAACAATTTTTCAAATTAATCCAAAAAAGAAAATATTTCTCTATATAGTCAAGCATTGTTCAGGATTCAGGAACCACTTTGAAGTATTAAGGTTGTTTAACTGAAACATTTCAGTTTGCCTCTTTTTTACTTTGTGGGATTGATTAACAACAAATTTTTAAAGCATACATTCTGGTTCACAGTTCCATTTCTCCATCGGTTGATTTTTATTTTGAAATAAAACAGTCATTTTAATTGTCCAAGCAAAGCTCCCATTCGAATTAAAACGAACACAAGCAGCTGAAAACTTTTGCACTAAAGATGAATATTTTAATCTATGTGGTACTAACTGATCCATCGTGAAGAAGTAACTCCTCGTCACAATTGTCGTAATTGTCGGCGTTTTGTGTCCATAATCTCTTGCTATGTCGTCATTGTAAATTATAATCACTACGTTCGAATTAAATATCGCTGCCATAAACTCAATAGTAACTTTTGTCGGTCCTGTTTTTGCATTGGAAAAGTTTTTCATTTGGTTAATTTTAGAATCCACAAAATCCGCATTTACTATGAACTGTGTTGTCGTACTATTTAACCCTTATGTTTTGTTGATGTTCTCAAATATTGTTTCTTAGCTTTGAGCAGGGACCGGTGCGCATAATCTTGTTGCAGTTACTTAAGTTTTGTCGAAGTATTCTGTACAACGATTGCAATCTTTGAGTGCTTTTATAATTAATAAATGTTTTTACATAAAAGTGCTTTTTCGTAAAAAATCATCTCCTAATTTAAGGATTTCAGAAGAAGTATACACAATGCACTATATGTTTCGCAACAAGTTTCCTGATGACGCAAAACATGATGTAATGTCTCCAGATGTCCTTATTCAAGTACATGTGTACTTTTAAGTCGCATTTAATTACTACTTACAAATCGTTACTAATATTTTGCAGTTATTATTAATCCACTATTTTATAATTGGTTATAGTATCAAATATTAAGAGAAGCTTAAATTTTGAATTATAATACCAGTGACTTAAAATAATTTTTTTTCACAAGACATTTTTACTTAATTAAACTGTAGTTTATCAAAAAACCTAAGATAATTTAATAATTTTCCATGAATTTATGTTTTATTAATAACTATTGCATTATTTTTAGTGGACGATTTTTCAAATATTCCTCAATGCTTGTTGTGTTTATGCAACATTTGAGCGAAACTAATACAATGAATATTATTCGGATTTTTACTTTCAGTATAAATGCCATGTGCACAAAAAAATATTTATGGTTTCTGAGTGTTTGATTTGTAAGCTAGTAGACGTATAGTGGAGTATCTTCCCGGCGGTCGGTTTGGGCGTTTGGGTGAATAATATTTCTTTTTGTAATTTTGCCTTCTCAAATCGTTATTTGATATGTATTTTGTCCATAAAGTGAACATCTTCATGCACTAAGAAATTCCTTTTGGAAAAAAGGCCAGGAATTTAAAAACAGTAAAACTAAAATGGTTGGAAAATCTTATTTTTTATGTCAGCTACAGAGGTAAGGGAACAGTGTTCCACTACGATTCCATACAAATCAAGTCCTGCTTATAGTACAGGAAAGATAGTGTAATTTTAACCTAAACCCAGAAATTCATAATAGGGTCATTCCATGTCAATTCATCCAGGCCATGACACCCATGTTCTCAGAATTCAATGATTTTTTTTTATTGATTCTTTATACTGTGCTAATTAACAATATGAATTTTTTTTTTTTATTTATAATACTTTTTGAGTTATGAATTTTTGAAGCTAAGTAGTTTTGCGTTTCAAAAATTTTTTTCGGCGAAGTAAAGGGTCACAAAAACCCTTTTAACTTGCGTTGTATTGATCGCATCACAATTATTTTGGTCTTAAAATTTTTAGAAGACCCCACAGATTAAGATAGTAATAAATTCACAAGCATATACCTAACGCATTTCTGAGAAAATTATAGATTTTTTGAAATTTTCGGAATTTTAAACTTAAAATTTTCAGATCCTGTTTTCGATAAAAGGCGTAGCTGGGAACAGGTTACTTATATTTTTTAAATAATCTATAGGCCTTAAAATTATAGAATCTAAAAGAAAACCTGTGTTATTTTGCCTGACAATTTTTTTACAAATTTTGAAAAAAAAAAATTTTTTTTTCAAGTCATTCCAAGAACATTCTGCCAATATTGGAAAATTTTTTTGACTTCATATGTTTCGATTATTTTATATTTTTTTTTATAAGATAATCGTAGTTAGTCTGAAATAGATTTGGTGGTTTTTCAAAAAAAAATTCCGTTTAGTTTATAACGGGACTCGAAAAATGACAATTTTGACAAATTTTCATATTTCAAAAAATCACTACTCTTGCAAATATATATAAATTTTAACAATTTATATCTCCTTTTATAGATAGCACTTTTGAGTTTCAGAAAAAAATACACCGAAATAAATTTTGCTCAAAATGGCCGACAGGGATAAATTATTGACCGTTATTTTTGAATATTTCAAAATCCATATTTTTTTTTTAATTGATTTTTCTTTATGTTATGTGTAATATTGTTCCTAACCACATATTTTAATTTCAAGTTGGTATAAAAATTGGTTTGGCAGTTAGCACTTTTTATATCCCACCATGTCAAAAATTTTCGATGTGAGTAACACCGACCAATATTCTCACCTGGTTCCAGGCTCCAGTATCCAGATTGAAGTCCATGAGAATAACACTGCCAACATTGCGCAGGATTCATTTCTGGCAAACGGGGATAATAAAATGGGCCTTATTGCAGTGCTAACACAGAAACTTACCGATGCTGGAGTTAACGTCGTTCGAGCCCCAGCCGATGCAGATCGCTTAATAGTCATGACGGCGATTGACATTGCGGAAACAGGGGAGAATACTTGCATTGTTGGGCAAGATACTGATTTGGCTGTCCTAATGACATCTCTTACTCCTGCTCATATAAATCTTAAGCTTCTTGTCCCTCAACATAAAAAATAACCGCCAAAAATATATGAGAGCAAGTCGTGTCAGGATGCTGCCGGCGCCGTTTTTTTGTTTCTGCATGCTGTAACGGCTGTGATAAGAAAAGGGCACATTATTTAATGATGGCAAGGTGACGCCCTTCAAGAGACTGGCAAAGGACGTGGATCTTCGCAAAATGGTGGATGTTTTTAACCATCATAATGCATCCAAAGCCGAAATAACCAAGGCTGGAGAATTGTTTATATCAGCTCAGTATCCAGGCAAGGGCGAGGGACTCAGTTTGGATAAGAGAAGGTTTGAGCTCTACATAAAAATCAATGCTCGTCTGCCATCCCACAAGAAATTTGACGTGGCTCAACTTCCTTCAACTTTTGAAGCTGCTCTTCAACACTCACTGAGAGTTTATCTGCAGGTATTAGCCCTTCTCCCTTTATTTTCTCTTGTATTTTCACACCAGGCAATGTCAAAACACTTCGATATCCACAATCTGTCCCTCACACAGGTTCAGGAGCGGAAGGGATATCTACTGCCCCCAACTTAATGGGGTTACGAAGAGGCTAATGGGCAGCTCTATCCTGTGACCAGCACGAAATTGGCAGCCCCTGCACAGCTCCTGGAATTGATATCCCGCAACTGCATCACGGGTTGTGTCACAAATAACTGCACATGCAAGAAGCACCGGATGTATTGTTCAAACTTGTGTGGGCACTGTTCGGGATATGGGTGCACTAATAGCTTAGGGGAAAACTTTGACGACGATCCAGAAGGCGACTTAGAAGAAATTTCTCCAGGTAAGTAATACATTAACATTTACTCTGACTGGTTCCTATAAAAAAGCAGGATGATTGCGTATCCTATTTGCAGATGATTCACAACATAATTTAGAAGGAATAGAGCCTCCGATGACAATTAGAAGATTAATTTAGTACAGAAAATTTAATTTTAAACATCATTAGTTGCTTTTTCTTGTTATGAAACTTGGAATAAAATAGTATATTGACCCCAAAAATCAGTTTCAGGTATATTCCAGGAAGCCCTGAAATGTCACAGATGACGAAAATGGCCATCATATTCCTGATCAAGAACTCATTTGGGGCCGGATAAAAAAAAATTTCGCTCCAAGCTCCATTTTTTGCCGTTTTAGAAAATTCCTGGAAAAATTCCAGAAATTCCAGGATATATCGCTTACCCCACCCGGGAACGAGTAGGTCTCTTCTCAGGGCATCTGCAGGGGTATCTGAACACATTGGTGAAGAAAAAGCTTTGTTATTATAAATTTCCAGATTAAAACCTATGTTTTCTGTACTATTATAGATATGTGTATTGTCTGAAGCATCCTAAAATAGGAAGTATTTTCAAAATACATATGATATATAATCACAAAACGTCCCTTTTTTCGCTTTTCTGCTTATATCTCGAAAACGGTGCATAAAAAAAAAAATTTCAACTAATAAAACAAAGCTCATAAAATTTCTTACAATTTGGTATAGCCAATGCGGATGCCAATACTAAGAAAACTACCAAGTTTCAATTTTTTATCTCAAACCGTTTCGGAATTAAACTGTTAATTTCAACAACAAAAACCTTTGCAAAAACCTTTCAGGAAGCGTACCTTTAATTACCTTATTGACCAACAATACTGAGTTAATTACAGAAACACGTCAAGCGACATTACTTAACGGGTTTCTGCAGTAAATTTTAACTTTTTATCGCCAAAGAATTTTTTCTGGAGAGAATTTTTGAATATGCTATAGAATGAATGAAAAATATTATACTTGCAATTAGACTTAGAAAAATAATCGAAGGAGCTCTATTTAAAAAACAAATGAATAAATTTGTATTATATTTTTTCACTTGCAAAAATATATTCAAACGAATAACATATCTGCTTCTGCTTCTTATTTTAACATAATAATTACAACCTGTTAACTTTAACTTTACAACCTGTTGTTTTGTTTTATTACAATATTAAATAAAATACAATATTCTTTTTAAATATCTACTAACATCTGAGCATTCGCACGTATCTGGTCCTTCTGTTGCATCCTCTTTAGACCAAGGACAGCTTATGTAGTGTTCACCATGTTTTTGTAATTCTTTAACAATTTAAAATGATCTTCAACTTCCTCTTTATGCTCCAAAGATAAAATAACATCAAATTCTTGTAAAAATTTTTCAATTTTTATCTTGCTTGCTTGCTTGGTGATAGACAAACTATTACTGAATTATTTTATTCGACATTTAAGATATATCCCTACGATATGTCTGTTTCATGGTGCGTAAGTCAAGCAAATCTAATTCTGTTTTATAATCTGCATCAAACTTCTTTTTAGCTCAAATTCTCCATTATTTAGAATTCTCTCAGTTTCAAACTCAGGATATTTTCAAGCTTTGTTTTTCATAATTGCTGTCATATGTACATCTAATTTTTATTGATATCTCATCATCAAATTCAAGCATGAAATGCCTATAAAATATGCTCGGGCTTTCAATAAATCCCGCAATATCCGATTCTTTTTTAATCCAATCTTGCCTAAATCCTTCAATTGCCTCGTCAACAGTCACAAATTTCTTTTTAGGTTTTTCAGCGTCAGTATCACTTGCTGTTTTTGTTGTTGTTGACATTGTTGGTGCTTCTGTTGATGATGATGATGATGATGATGATGATGATGATGATGATGATGTTGAATGGTGGTGGTGGTGGTGGTAACATTATTATACGTGAGAAGACGCAAAGTTAAACCAACTTGCACTTGAGTATTATCTGGGAGAGTTAGATTAGAATCTAAACTGCTCACACGTTATTGTTAAGATTTATATCTAGCGGTATTGGTTGTCCGGTCACACATAAAGTGTACAATGTTAAAAATAAGATATGAATTTTAAACATTTTGTTTTAATGTTTCCTGCTCAACAGATCGAAAACGACTAATAATATTCTTATTTCTTTTTTAACTACATATATGTGGGATACCAGTAGTGATGAAACCAGAGACAATTTCTAACTGTAATATTTAATGGAAAGTAGATTACAAAAAATTGGTTAGTAAAGAAATACCAAAACTCGGAAGCCGTCCGACTCGTGTGGTGGTTCCTTGTTCCTTCAGAAGAGAGCGACTGCTCGCCCTGCCGTCAGTCGCGCCGCTTCGTCCCAGAAATGCCAACCTTTTCATTGAATTTTTCGCCGAATTGCAGTGTGGGCACGTTCGGTGATCCCACATATACATATTCGATTTTAATCATTAATTATGAATGTACCCCTTGTATAACCTTTCCAAATTCCCTGACTCTTCTTTTTCTCTACCGACCATGCTCAAGAGGATTAAAATAAAATTTAAAACTCGTTTTTATAAGAAATGCTTCGCCATTTCTTTGAGAATAAATCAGACAAGAATTTCCATTCTCAGGTGTTATATAAAAATTAAGTGTAATTCTCCTTTTATGGTAGTATTCACTATTTGAAACTCCAACCATCTGGCTTCACTAATAGAAAATTATATTTGTCTTTTACAACCTCACAACCTTGTTGCTAATTATTGAAATGAACACAAATAAATATCGCCTCAAAAAATAATTTAATCATATTGTGAAATATAATTATTTCAACATTATGAAATTAAAATCATTCCTCATCAAACATGAATGTAGGATAGATTGAGATAGCATGAATAAACTGTTGCACTCAGCTACGAAATTAAAATCATTCCTGATCAGTCATGAAATTCGAACGGCGTCCTCTTATCAGTCTTCGTTTGACGCTCCAAAAAAAGAAAATAAAGCTGCATAAAAAAATATAAACAAACCTCGCACAAAAAGTTGCGAATTCCTCAGATAAAAAAGACCTCAGCGGTGCTTTTGTGATTAACTATCATACAATTAATATCAAACCTGACGGTACAAGCTGTCCACTACAACATAATGTCCAACATAATAGGTATGAGCAAAATAAACACCAAATTGTGAACTTTTTTTTTTTTTATTGTTATTATTATTATTATTATTTTTTATATATATTTTTTACAACGTTCATTATACCTATATATAATAAAATTTCATCTTATAACTCCGTAAAACAAGTTTAAAGGAAATTAAACAAAACACCTTAATGACTTCACTTTGATATTTTAATAAATTCAATTTAAAAACAAAAACAAAATCTATTAAATTTTCGGATGCATTTCGGCAATTTACAAGCCATCCTCAGCAAGTGTTTCTAGTCACTAAATCAAAATTCCTAAACAATAAATTACAACTGCATTCCAGAAATGAAACAAAGTAAACAGCTCACTCGTCGCAACAAAACAATAAATTCTTTTTCCTTTTTTTCTCTCTTAATCCCACGTAGGTCTTTTGTTTGTCCTTAATAGGCTAAACAGAGATGATCTCTTTGGTGCTGGAAAAGTGTTCATAAGTATGTCATCATTCAGATACATATAAATACTTTCATACGCGTTCAGCTGATAAGCGCTCCGTACATGTTTTACTAATTTTAAATTCGCATCACTAATCTTATGATCGAATTCAAGTATGTGTTCAGCTACAGCTGATTTCGATGCCCTTTTGTATTTGATATGTGCCATATGCTCCTTGAACCGTGTTTTAATGTTGCGTTTCGTTTGACCGTAATATTTAGATTCGCATATTTGACATGATATTTCATATATTCCTGATTTTTGTTCATCGATGGTTTTATCCTTCGTTGAGCCTTGACGATTAACAAGTCTCAGGGTCAAACTTTAAAATATGCCGGCGTAGATTTAAGGGAAGATTGTTTCTCCCACAGTCAGTTTTATGTTGCTTGCTCACGAGTAAGTCCGCCCACGAGGCTGGTAATATTAGTGTCGCCCAATAAAAAAACAAAAACATTGTTTATAAGGAAGTCCTCTGATTATTTATTCACTTTGGCATCGTGGGTGAAATTTGGTAGACCAATAATTAAATTAAATTATTACACAAAATAGAAAATTCAGGCTGTCTACTTATATCAACTAAGTTCTGTAAAAATGTGAAGTTAAATAATAAGTAACTAATTTGTTTTAAAATTTTTTCTTCGTATTACATTATACCTAATTACATTATACTTCATTATACTTCATATTGTTGTTATAATACGAAAGGTTTGTCCTGTTTTCATGCACAGAAGAAGCAATGAATATAGATAAAGAGGCGAACAACAATAAGAATGTAAAACGATGATGAATCAATGGCACGATATTATTAATAACAATCATTCCACCAACCGACCGGGTGAAACCCGGGTAGACCGGCTAGTTTCATATATAAATGAATCAGTAACAGTGTACAATAATTTAGATTTTTCTCCATACTCTTTCTTAATATATTCATAATGAAAATCATACATCAAAGGTTTAGATAAATCTAAAACTGTAAAACCAGCATATATAGGTTTATCGTATACAATTCTCGCTTTATTTTCATATAATCAATCTGCTATGAAAATTTGGCCTATTTACCAAATTTCTGGCTCCAAGTCTTTTCCCAGCACAGTTCTACACTATCATTAATCTAATATCAACTCTTTTATCTACATTTTCCATAGTCTTGCCAACGACACTCTTATTCATTAATTTATAAAAATCTTTATCAAAAGAGCTTGTAGATTGTGTACGTAAGCTATTATTTCAATCTGTATAAGGTTTTCACCAAGGCCTTTGATTAAATTCTAGAACTCTATAAATTTGTATAGTCTTAAGACCGTACTTTAGAGCTTGTTTAAGATTTCTATAATGAATGACATACTTTTTTTTATCAAATTCATTCGCCAGCACATCAATATCAGGCTCTACAGCGCCTGGATAATGATGACTTAATCAGAAGATTAAAACGAATTAAACCGTTCGAACTAGTGTAAAAGAAATGTAAAACTACTCAAAAAAAAAAAAATATATGAACTATAGTGCAATAAAAAGTGACTAATGTTATTAAAAATGAAAAGTGGCAATCATAGGATAAGTACTTTGTAAAATTTGAAAACGTAGCAGATTAAGTCAAAAACAAATAGATTATTAGTGTGTAGTTACTAGATTGCTATATGTACCTACTAAATAAAAAAAAAAAAGAAAAAATTCATTTGCTATCAGTTTCAGAGTTTTACATTTTGAATCTAAAGGTGATGATAAATTTTCTGGGCAAAACGAACTATGATGTAGTTCTTTAGGATGTTGCAAATCAACTTAAAAAATGTAACCCTTCTCAGAACTATCGCTCACATTTTCAATGTTAATATTTATGATTTCAATTTCAAGCAACCATCGAAATCTGTTCAATGGTAAATATTGGCGCATAGCCCACCCATACAGATTATTGGCATCTAAATAAATTACATATTTCGATAATTTAGTAGAGTCATAAGAAGGAATATATTTATTATTAGCTGCTGAAAATTTTTTACTGCATTTTGTTAACCCACTTCGAATACAATTCTTAACGAAATGAAACATATCAACGTCTGTTAAAAGTTCAAGTTCAACTTTAGTTCTCTTTAACATAGCATCCCAACTTAAGCTTGGAGCGGTTATATAATATATACTTATATAGTGACATGGATCAAGATTATAAGTTTTAATATATATATCACGGAAATTTTCAAAAATATCAGTTAAAGGAAGCACATCCTAACGTTTTTATTTAATACTCTTCCCACACTTGTAGCGCTCGCGCATAATCTTCGTCACTTAATTCTGATGAGTTTAAAGAGCTGAAAAATTTTTCCTTAGGAGGTAAAACTTCTTCATTGAGCCGTTCTATGTCATCAACTTATTCATAAGGAAATACTCCCTTCTGACTCATTAATGAAAACTCCTTTTCTCTAGGAAATGTATGATGAATTTCCACAAAATCAGAATATGTTAGATTTTGCCATAATTTATCTATGCTAGAAGACATAAA
This sequence comes from Leptogaster cylindrica, assembly GCA_963082835.1. NCBI lineage: Eukaryota > Metazoa > Arthropoda > Insecta > Diptera > Asilidae > Leptogaster > Leptogaster cylindrica. The sequence continues at coordinate 6,221 of CAUJAV010000019.1, read as the reverse complement.
TCGAAATGAATCAATAAATTTTAATTTTAAGGCTTTTTACCACCGGATGGAATATATTTCGTAAATGAAATATATTTCTCTTTATTGTTTGCAATAACATCAAGTTTTTCTTCTTCTCTCAGAAGCACCAAACTCCCTTACAATAAAATGAGAGTCATAACCTGATTAATTGTGTAATATGACTGGAATAAATTTAGGTGTCCGATATAGCAAATTACAATCATTATGAGCAGCACCACGATATTTTCCTGTGAGATGGTCATGATCTAAAACGTTATCATTATTAAAATCTTCGCCACATATATGACATTTAGTTGAAGTATATTCATTTCTTTCAGTAAAATTTAATGCATTCACTGGGATGAGAGTATTTAAAATTTCATATAAACATAAAGCGTCTTTCTCAACTTGATCCATAAAAACTTTCGCACAATTCTCACCTCTATATTAGGGTGTCCCAAAAAAATAAAAGTTCTTTTTTTTCAACGCATACCCTCTAATTTTGTTTGAATGATGTCAAAACAATTGTAAATAAAATTTCATGCAATTAGAATAACGGCAACCCGTGCCGACTTGCATCGAAACATGTCATGTCAGTACTTGAATAGTAAGGCGCGCGGGAGCTAACGTATCGATGTGCTTGTTATTGTTTGTTTGTTTTATTAGTAGTGTATTCTCGTTCAATCAACATGTCAGTGGAGTTACGCAGTTCTAAAAAGGGAATATTTTTAATAGGGGACGTAAACATCAAATTACCGGTTCAAAACTACCCTCTAATGGACAAGTACTTGCAGTTCTGTTCTACAATATTCGTGAAGTGAAGTTAAGTGTCAATGAAAGCGCAAATCTTAGTATTCGTGAATGCATTATTTATTGGGAAAAGGCACGTATACCGACTAAATCTGTACCTAACTGTGTTAAGAAACTAGTAACCTTATACCAACTTTGGAGAGATTTGCAAAAAAATGCAAACAAAACACAAGAAGTGTTTGAGCAGCGTCGACAAGAGTTTGTCACAAACTTAGACAATCTGTTTGACATTGCACATGCCGATGCGCTTCAATTAAGGTAAATGAAGATAGGATCTTCTTGCAGCGCCAGAGAGAGCCAGGTCGACCTGGTCACTTAGCTGTAGTGGACAAAAAACTGACCGAAAAAGAGAAAAAGGCGAGCCTTAGAAACATTGAGGAACAAAAGCGGCTTGCTAAATATTTGTCATCCCTAACTCCTTCGACATCATCTTATGAACCACTACAAGGAAATTCGTCTTCTGATTCTGAAATAATGGATTTACAAGAAAATTTACCCATTCCAACTGAGAGCATACAGTCCGATACTAATAAACCTTATATGAGAAAAAATTTCATCACTCCAAAATTAGTGGCAGCATTAGATAGGTGTCAGTTAAGTATGAGAAATTCTGTGTTTATTATTGAAGCAACTATTGAGGCACTTGGACATAACACTAGCGAATTTCCCATAAGCAAGTCCTCCATTCAAAGAATTCGTACGGAAAAGCGAAAAGAGCGCGCAGAAGCTATAAAAGTCGATTTCCACAACGAGGTACCGGATACTGTAACTGTCCATTGGGATGGCAAACTGTTGCCGGCTTTAGATGCACGCAAATATAAAGAAGAACGTCTACCAATAGTTGTTTCGTATGGTAATAAAGAACAACTTATCGCTGTGCCAAAATTGGACAACTCTTCAGGAAGTGAACAGGCACAGGCAGTTTGGAACGCTATTACCGACTGGAATCTTGAAGATAAAGTGCAAATTCTTTGTTGTGATACTACTGCTTCAAATACAGGTCGTATTAATGGTGCCTGTGTGCTTCTCGAACAGAAACTGAATAGAGAAATGCTTGTTTTTGCTTGTCGCCATCACGTCTACGAATTGGTATTAAAAAGCGTGTTTGAGGCAAAAATTAGCCAAATAACTACAAGCCATGACATTCCATTGTTCAAAAAATTTCGAGAAAACTGGAAAAATGTTGATCCCGAGAAAATACAGGGCTATACAGAAAAGCTATCATGCCTGAATGCTACAGAAATTGATAAACTACTAGAATTTTACCGAACTGAATTGACTAAAGAAATTGCTAGAGATGACTATCGAGAATTAATAGAGCTTTCAATAATATTTCTTGGCGGAGATACAGAGAAGAAATTTAAGATTCGGCCTCCAGGCGCCATGCACCAAGCTCGATGGATGGCGAGAGCAATTTATGCATTAAAAATATCATTACTTAGCTCTCAATTCAGAATTTCAAACAAGGATAAGGCTGCTCTGTTAGACGTCTGCCTGTTCATCGTCACATCCTACGTCAAGCCTTGGCTGCAATGCCCTTCAGCGGTAAAAGCACCTTACCAAGATTTGTGCTTTTTGAAGGCCATGAAGGCTTACGAATTAATCGACAAAAGCATCTCAAAAGCAGCTTTACAGAAGTTCTCCCAGCATTTATGGTATTTGATAGATGAAGTGTCTGTCTTGTCTCTATTTGACGATGATGTAGACGAAGAAACAAAAGTAAAAATTGTTACTAACTTAGCCAATGAAAACACATCAGCCTATAGTAAACGCTACATCCCATCGAAAGAAGAACCACGTGGCTCTCTTTATGGTTAGTCTGACAAGTAAAAATATACCTACGTTTACTTTTGTTTTCTGTTTTTACCTTGATATATGATAACTGTTCTCTCTTTTTTAATTTCAGAGAAAAACATCGATGAGTTTGTTTCAATCAAAAGCAAATCCTTGTTCAATCGACTCAAAATTGATGACAGTTTTCTCAGTGAGTGTCCTATTTCATGGTTAAATAATGCTTCATTTCAACACTCTAAAAAGAAGGTGCTGACACTGAGAGCAGTTAACGATGCAGCTGAAAGAGCGGTTAAATTAATGCAAGACTTTCATGGCTTAATCACTGTTGATGAGGAACAAAAACAATTTTTATTACGCTGCGTACAAGAACACAGACAGGTATATCCTGACTGTAAAAAGCAAACTTTGAAAAGGAAATTTAGTAAATAATGTCCTTTTAAGGATATAGTGCAATCATTTTAGTTCTGAACCCCAAAAAAATTGCAACACGAGAGATTTTTTTTTTAAATGATAGCTAAGAGTGCCCTTAATCACCCCTCCAAAATCGCCAAAAATCGCACTTCGGAACATGGTCAAAATGGAAGATGCCCGCGAAGATTGCGGGAAAAATCTTCAATTCAGCTAATATCTCGAGAACGGTTCGATGTATTGAGAAAGTTTTTTCAGATAAATTGTACCTCTTTCAATACTGATTAATTTTTATATCTACACTTTTTCTGTCGGACGTACGGTATGGCTGCAATCTGCTGCGGCGTATTTGGTTGAAATCTGCATTGTTCAAAAAAAGTCAAAATTTCTAATTTCGGATTGCTATGCAGGATGTAATAGCGAAGATGGTCAACTTGAAACAGGGTGATAGGAGACCTCATGGCGAACAAAAAATTGTTGGACGAAAAAATTCTATCTCCATCCCCTTCCGATTTAGAGGGGATTTTCTAGTTCTTTGATAGTGGGTGACGTTGTTGCACTAAAATGCCAACATCTCTGAAACTACTTTCGATAGCTTAATGTTTTATACCTTATTAGAAAGATAATAAATGTACCTTTCTAACAAGATTATACACTAGAAAATCTAATGAGCCACTGAGTCAGTACAGTGGTTTAAACTTGGAAAAATTTCATTTCTCAAAAATGACCTCACAATTTGTAGGCTTTTTACGCAAAATTGTCTATTATTTTTTCAGGAGGTTATTATTTTAAAAATTGTTTTACTCCTTGCTTTCAGAAAGTTATGACAAAAATACTGAAACGATACCAGGAATTTCAAAATTTTGGCCTCGGGCAAAATAAAATTTTTTTGCGGATTTTTTTACTTAAAAATTGAAAAACAACATATATATATTATCTAATTAAAATTTTACGTCAGTATACATATATTAAAGCCAAATACCAATCACTCACTCTTTATCACAGTAACTCCGGAAGCAATCAACCAATTATACAACACAATAATACATAAATGTTTAATGTGGATTTTCAAAATCAATATCTTCATCGTCTTCTTCTTTTTCTAATGAAAACTGGAGACTGTTTTCGCAATTGTTTTCAAAACAATGGCCACAGGAAATAGTGCAGTTGAAACCATTTTTTTTACAAACACATTTCATTGAATTACAAGAAGTTTTACAACTACATCGAATCATTTTTAACAAAGTCTCTGGTGCTGCTGGTAAATCCATCGTTTGGGGCACATACATGCTGTCCTGCAAAGTCCATCCCCAGTCTGTAGCATTCATATGTCCTATTCTTTGCCATATTTGAATTTGTAAATAGGCGCGAAGACTGTGAAACTTGACTGCTGACTCCGTTGGAGGAAGTTGTTGAGGTTTGACAAAACTTTTAACTTTTTTCACTTTTGCCAAAAGACTTTTGTACCTACATGTATTCATCGTTTCATGCCTATTCTCACTGAAAAGACTAACCATTAGCTTCAGACCAATCTCTTCAACTTGTTTTCGACTCAAGTTTGGTAAGCTGAAAGATAACAGGAGACCCCGAAAATAGTTGTCGTCTTTAGCGCGATTAAATACAGATTGTTTTCCTATGTGGAAAATCCTTGAAGTTGTGTCACACCCTGTATAAGCGTGCATAGCTAATAGGGATTTAGCTAAATCCTCTCCAAGGCAAGATCTAATTTTCTGAATATTATACAATTTATCGGACTGTCTTTTGTCGCTTCTGAAGAGTAAGTTGTAATTAGATGTCAGCTTACACCAATAAATTAATAAAATAAGAATGTCTGTGTCCTCGCCAATTACCGTTGTGTTATGATGATCTGAATATTTTATTGAGGTCAAAACAATATCAACGTCAGCATCATCTACTGCATGTATAACTGAGCACCCATATTCTTCCATTTCTTTTGAGATGAGATCAATAATTTTTTGTTTGTTTTCTTTATTAGAAAGAAAAACCTCTTTCTTACCAGTGAACTTCATTTCTGGTGTGAAGTTGACCAATGGTGCCTTTGAGTGAGACCGACGTGCATGGGTCACATCTTTTATTGTAGAACCAGATCTATATCCATCAAAGAAAATAGTTGCATTCCCATACTTCGTTTTGACGAAGTCTGCATACGTTTTAGCGATATCCTTATATTTCATCTATTTTTGCCAAAACAAGCGATGTAAAAGGGAGCCACCATCTAGCACATACTTTGTTTCTTGTTGTTGTAAAAGCTGTGGATCTGGATCTTTTTCGGTCACACATGTTAGAATTGCTTTTGATATTTGGGGTTTATCAGCTTTCAACATAACCGACGGACTTTCAAATAATGCAGGAGGGAAGGCACAAAGTTCATATTCCATAACATCGCGTAAGTCAATTTCTCTTGAAGAAGAGAGTGTATATAATCGTTGAAACAATAAGGCTGGGTCAACAGTTCCCTCCTCCTTTGGTAACTTTATATAATTAGAAGAATTGATAGTTCTCGCTTTGTCCTTAACCTTCATCTTGAATGAAAATACTTCTTCTCCCTCCATATTTTTTAAAATTTGTGTTCCGATGGCGCGGAAATTTTCAACATTAACAATTTCTGCTGCAGTAACACCTGTGACTATGTTCTGTAACTCTGGTTCACAGCTGTAGGGTGAAATGGGTTTTAATATGTTGTAAATTTTATCTGCATCTTCTTTGTCACGTTTCACTCTTGCTGGAGCCAAATCCCTGTGTTGTTCACTGCACTCATACGAAACATTCGTAAAATTTTGCATTGCCTGGTTGTATTCAGAGTACACTGGCATTGATAACAACCAAATTATTCTCTGGATTTCAGACATGCCACTTCCGCTTGTCAATCCGCCATTCGTTTTTAATGATCTCATTAGACATTGTTCTATGATCATGTCTGGGGCCAGGCCAGCCCAGTTTCCATCAGATCGCCTAATCACATGACCGCCTTTCTTAAATATTGCATGAACGTGTGGATGTGTATTGTGGAGCCCCAAAAGATTTTGTAGATGTAGGTAGACAGATTTTGTATAATTTCTGTGACCGGAAGCTGCGAAAATCGGTAATGCTTCTCGCAATGCTTCAAGGAGTAATGAAAACGAACCTATACGATCTGCAGTGATTAATTTACGGAGAGTTCTAATAGCAGACTGATACTCAAGCCAAAG
>CAUJAV010000018.1:0-10518 GCA_963082835.1 Leptogaster cylindrica | reverse complement strand
AAGATAATTTGGATGATAAGCAACAGGAGGTTGATTCCAGCAAATCTCATCATGGTCAGAAGAGACCCAGTTCGAGAGGTGGGCGATCCGATATGAGAGGTCCTTCTACGCGAGGTTACATTATGTATCGTGTGGGAAACAGCTGGAGCAGACGCGGCGGTAGCGGTAGTATAAGAATGAGCCGAGATTACAGTGAACATTGGAGTGATTCTGAGAATTCAGAGGATGTGGAAGATGACTACGGAGGAAGACGATCGGAGAGAAGTCCGAAAGTGCCACGGAAGGATAGAGACAACAAGGGAATTGTCAAGGACTGGGACGATCCGAGATTGTTCACCCTGACCGCATTGCGGAGGCGCGGTTTCCCCGGGGAGGCGATTAATAATTTCTGCGCCCAAATGGGGGTCACTGGGGCTCAGATATGAATGTTTTTTTATCAGTTTATAGAGCAGATCTTTTGAAATTCAAATTCTAGGTGACTTTGGATAGTGGATCCACAAATGTTAGAATCCTGCGTTCGAGACACCCTGAATTTAACGGCGCCACGAGTTCTCGCAGTGCTGGACCCATTGAAGGTCACATAGAGCTGGAATTCTTTTAGCAGTTACAGAATTTCCCGACGATCGTCGATCTGACTGCGTCACTAACGCGACTCCCCTGATCAGCGCGATTCAATTGTTACCTGTAATTAATTCGCTTTCATATAGAGAAATCTAGATCTTGGTTACTCTTACTAATTTTATTTGAAGCACAATCATCCATTGGATCAAGAAGCTTCTAACAAATGCCAAATGCCCAAAAGATTGTTCACCCTGACCGCATTGCGGTGGCGCGGTTTCCCCGGGGAGGCGATTAATAATTTCTGCGCCCAAATGGGGGTCACTGGGGCTCAGATATGAATGTTTTTTTATCAGTTTATAGAGCAGATCTTTTGAAATTCAAATTCTAGGTGACTTTGGATAGTGTATCCACAAATGTTAGAATCCTGCGTTCGAGACACCCTGAATTTAACGGCGGAAGGCGAATCTCCTCAACCAGAAACGACGAAAGGTGAAATTGAAAAGGATGCTGGTGAGGAAGTCAAAAAGGATAATGATTCCACTTCACAAGCGAATAAAAAAGATAATTTGGATGATAAGCAACAGGAGGTTGATTCCAGCAAATCTCATCATGGTCAGAAGAGACCCAGTTCGAGAGGTGGGCGATCCGATATGAGAGGTCCTTCTACGCGAGGTTACATTATGTATCGTGTGGGAAACAGCTGGAGCAGACGCGGCGGTAGCGGTAGTATAAGAATGAGCCGAGATTACAGTGAACATTGGAGTGATTCTGAGAATTCAGAGGATGTGGAAGATGACTACGGAGGAAGACGATCGGAGAGAAGTCCGAAAGTGCCACGGAAGGATAGAGACAACAAGGGAATTGTCAAGGACTGGGACGATCCGAGATTGTTCACCCTGACCGCATTGCGGAGGCGCGGTTTCCCCGGGGAGGCGATTAATAATTTCTGCGCCCAAATGGGGGTCACTGGGGCTCAGATATGAATGTTTTTTTATCAGTTTATAGAGCAGATCTTTTGAAATTCAAATTCTAGGTGACTTTGGATAGTGGATCCACAAATGTTAGAATCCTGCGTTCGAGACACCCTGAATTTAACGGCGCCACGAGTTCTCGCAGTGCTGGACCCATTGAAGGTCACATAGAGCTGGAATTCTTTTAGCAGTTACAGAATTTCCCGACGATCGTCGATCTGACTGCGTCACTAACGCGACTCCCCTGATCAGCGCGATTCAATTGTTACCTGTAATTAATTCGCTTTCATATAGAGAAATCTAGATCTTGGTTACTCTTACTAATTTTATTTGAAGCACAATCATCCATTGGATCAAGAAGCTTCTAACAAATGCCAAATGCCCAAAAGATTGTTCACCCTGACCGCATTGCGGTGGCGCGGTTTCCCCGGGGAGGCGATTAATAATTTCTGCGCCCAAATGGGGGTCACTGGGGCTCAGATATGAATGTTTTTTTATCAGTTTATAGAGCAGATCTTTTGAAATTCAAATTCTAGGTGACTTTGGATAGTGTATCCACAAATGTTAGAATCCTGCGTTCGAGACACCCTGAATTTAACGGCGGAAGGCGAATCTCCTCAACCAGAAACGACGAAAGGTGAAATTGAAAAGGATGCTGGTGAGGAAGTCAAAAAGGATAATGATTCCACTTCACAAGCGAATAAAAAAGATAATTTGGATGATAAGCAACAGGAGGTTGATTCCAGCAAATCTCATCATGGTCAGAAGAGACCCAGTTCGAGAGGTGGGCGATCCGATATGAGAGGTCCTTCTACGCGAGGTTACATTATGTATCGTGTGGGAAACAGCTGGAGCAGACGCGGCGGTAGCGGTAGTATAAGAATGAGCCGAGATTACAGTGAACATTGGAGTGATTCTGAGAATTCAGAGGATGTGGAAGATGACTACGGAGGAAGACGATCGGAGAGAAGTCCGAAAGTGCCACGGAAGGATAGAGACAACAAGGGAATTGTCAAGGACTGGGACGATCCGAGATTGTTCACCCTGACCGCATTGCGGAGGCGCGGTTTCCCCGGGGAGGCGATTAATAATTTCTGCGCCCAAATGGGGGTCACTGGGGCTCAGATATGAATGTTTTTTTATCAGTTTATAGAGCAGATCTTTTGAAATTCAAATTCTAGGTGACTTTGGATAGTGGATCCACAAATGTTAGAATCCTGCGTTCGAGACACCCTGAATTTAACGGCGCCACGAGTTCTCGCAGTGCTGGACCCATTGAAGGTCACATAGAGCTGGAATTCTTTTAGCAGTTACAGAATTTCCCGACGATCGTCGATCTGACTGCGTCACTAACGCGACTCCCCTGATCAGCGCGATTCAATTGTTACCTGTAATTAATTCGCTTTCATATAGAGAAATCTAGATCTTGGTTACTCTTACTAATTTTATTTGAAGCACAATCATCCATTGGATCAAGAAGCTTCTAACAAATGCCAAATGCCCAAAAGATTGTTCACCCTGACCGCATTGCGGTGGCGCGGTTTCCCCGGGGAGGCGATTAATAATTTCTGCGCCCAAATGGGGGTCACTGGGGCTCAGATATGAATGTTTTTTTATCAGTTTATAGAGCAGATCTTTTGAAATTCAAATTCTAGGTGACTTTGGATAGTGTATCCACAAATGTTAGAATCCTGCGTTCGAGACACCCTGAATTTAACGGCGGAAGGCGAATCTCCTCAACCAGAAACGACGAAAGGTGAAATTGAAAAGGATGCTGGTGAGGAAGTCAAAAAGGATAATGATTCCACTTCACAAGCGAATAAAAAAGATAATTTGGATGATAAGCAACAGGAGGTTGATTCCAGCAAATCTCATCATGGTCAGAAGAGACCCAGTTCGAGAGGTGGGCGATCCGATATGAGAGGTCCTTCTACGCGAGGTTACATTATGTATCGTGTGGGAAACAGCTGGAGCAGACGCGGCGGTAGCGGTAGTATAAGAATGAGCCGAGATTACAGTGAACATTGGAGTGATTCTGAGAATTCAGAGGATGTGGAAGATGACTACGGAGGAAGACGATCGGAGAGAAGTCCGAAAGTGCCACGGAAGGATAGAGACAACAAGGGAATTGTCAAGGACTGGGACGATCCGAGATTGTTCACCCTGACCGCATTGCGGAGGCGCGGTTTCCCCGGGGAGGCGATTAATAATTTCTGCGCCCAAATGGGGGTCACTGGGGCTCAGATATGAATGTTTTTTTATCAGTTTATAGAGCAGATCTTTTGAAATTCAAATTCTAGGTGACTTTGGATAGTGGATCCACAAATGTTAGAATCCTGCGTTCGAGACACCCTGAATTTAACGGCGCCACGAGTTCTCGCAGTGCTGGACCCATTGAAGGTCACATAGAGCTGGAATTCTTTTAGCAGTTACAGAATTTCCCGACGATCGTCGATCTGACTGCGTCACTAACGCGACTCCCCTGATCAGCGCGATTCAATTGTTACCTGTAATTAATTCGCTTTCATATAGAGAAATCTAGATCTTGGTTACTCTTACTAATTTTATTTGAAGCACAATCATCCATTGGATCAAGAAGCTTCTAACAAATGCCAAATGCCCAAAAGATTGTTCACCCTGACCGCATTGCGGTGGCGCGGTTTCCCCGGGGAGGCGATTAATAATTTCTGCGCCCAAATGGGGGTCACTGGGGCTCAGATATGAATGTTTTTTTATCAGTTTATAGAGCAGATCTTTTGAAATTCAAATTCTAGGTGACTTTGGATAGTGTATCCACAAATGTTAGAATCCTGCGTTCGAGACACCCTGAATTTAACGGCGGAAGGCGAATCTCCTCAACCAGAAACGACGAAAGGTGAAATTGAAAAGGATGCTGGTGAGGAAGTCAAAAAGGATAATGATTCCACTTCACAAGCGAATAAAAAAGATAATTTGGATGATAAGCAACAGGAGGTTGATTCCAGCAAATCTCATCATGGTCAGAAGAGACCCAGTTCGAGAGGTGGGCGATCCGATATGAGAGGTCCTTCTACGCGAGGTTACATTATGTATCGTGTGGGAAACAGCTGGAGCAGACGCGGCGGTAGCGGTAGTATAAGAATGAGCCGAGATTACAGTGAACATTGGAGTGATTCTGAGAATTCAGAGGATGTGGAAGATGACTACGGAGGAAGACGATCGGAGAGAAGTCCGAAAGTGCCACGGAAGGATAGAGACAACAAGGGAATTGTCAAGGACTGGGACGATCCGAGATTGTTCACCCTGACCGCATTGCGGAGGCGCGGTTTCCCCGGGGAGGCGATTAATAATTTCTGCGCCCAAATGGGGGTCACTGGGGCTCAGATATGAATGTTTTTTTATCAGTTTATAGAGCAGATCTTTTGAAATTCAAATTCTAGGTGACTTTGGATAGTGGATCCACAAATGTTAGAATCCTGCGTTCGAGACACCCTGAATTTAACGGCGCCACGAGTTCTCGCAGTGCTGGACCCATTGAAGGTCACATAGAGCTGGAATTCTTTTAGCAGTTACAGAATTTCCCGACGATCGTCGATCTGACTGCGTCACTAACGCGACTCCCCTGATCAGCGCGATTCAATTGTTACCTGTAATTAATTCGCTTTCATATAGAGAAATCTAGATCTTGGTTACTCTTACTAATTTTATTTGAAGCACAATCATCCATTGGATCAAGAAGCTTCTAACAAATGCCAAATGCCCAAAAGATTGTTCACCCTGACCGCATTGCGGTGGCGCGGTTTCCCCGGGGAGGCGATTAATAATTTCTGCGCCCAAATGGGGGTCACTGGGGCTCAGATATGAATGTTTTTTTATCAGTTTATAGAGCAGATCTTTTGAAATTCAAATTCTAGGTGACTTTGGATAGTGTATCCACAAATGTTAGAATCCTGCGTTCGAGACACCCTGAATTTAACGGCGGAAGGCGAATCTCCTCAACCAGAAACGACGAAAGGTGAAATTGAAAAGGATGCTGGTGAGGAAGTCAAAAAGGATAATGATTCCACTTCACAAGCGAATAAAAAAGATAATTTGGATGATAAGCAACAGGAGGTTGATTCCAGCAAATCTCATCATGGTCAGAAGAGACCCAGTTCGAGAGGTGGGCGATCCGATATGAGAGGTCCTTCTACGCGAGGTTACATTATGTATCGTGTGGGAAACAGCTGGAGCAGACGCGGCGGTAGCGGTAGTATAAGAATGAGCCGAGATTACAGTGAACATTGGAGTGATTCTGAGAATTCAGAGGATGTGGAAGATGACTACGGAGGAAGACGATCGGAGAGAAGTCCGAAAGTGCCACGGAAGGATAGAGACAACAAGGGAATTGTCAAGGACTGGGACGATCCGAGATTGTTCACCCTGACCGCATTGCGGAGGCGCGGTTTCCCCGGGGAGGCGATTAATAATTTCTGCGCCCAAATGGGGGTCACTGGGGCTCAGATATGAATGTTTTTTTATCAGTTTATAGAGCAGATCTTTTGAAATTCAAATTCTAGGTGACTTTGGATAGTGGATCCACAAATGTTAGAATCCTGCGTTCGAGACACCCTGAATTTAACGGCGCCACGAGTTCTCGCAGTGCTGGACCCATTGAAGGTCACATAGAGCTGGAATTCTTTTAGCAGTTACAGAATTTCCCGACGATCGTCGATCTGACTGCGTCACTAACGCGACTCCCCTGATCAGCGCGATTCAATTGTTACCTGTAATTAATTCGCTTTCATATAGAGAAATCTAGATCTTGGTTACTCTTACTAATTTTATTTGAAGCACAATCATCCATTGGATCAAGAAGCTTCTAACAAATGCCAAATGCCCAAAAGATTGTTCACCCTGACCGCATTGCGGTGGCGCGGTTTCCCCGGGGAGGCGATTAATAATTCTTCTGCGCCCAAATGGGGGTCACTGGGGCTCAGATATGAATGTTTTTTTATCAGTTTATAGAGCAGATCTTTTGAAATTCAAATTCTAGGTGACTTTGGATAGTGTATCCACAAATGTTAGAATCCTGCGTTCGAGACACCCTGAATTTAACGGCGGAAGGCGAATCTCCTCAACCAGAAACGACGAAAGGTGAAATTGAAAAGGATGCTGGTGAGGAAGTCAAAAAGGATAATGATTCCACTTCACAAGCGAATAAAAAAGATAATTTGGATGATAAGCAACAGGAGGTTGATTCCAGCAAATCTCATCATGGTCAGAAGAGACCCAGTTCGAGAGGTGGGCGATCCGATATGAGAGGTCCTTCTACGCGAGGTTACATTATGTATCGTGTGGGAAACAGCTGGAGCAGACGCGGCGGTAGCGGTAGTATAAGAATGAGCCGAGATTACAGTGAACATTGGAGTGATTCTGAGAATTCAGAGGATGTGGAAGATGACTACGGAGGAAGACGATCGGAGAGAAGTCCGAAAGTGCCACGGAAGGATAGAGACAACAAGGGAATTGTCAAGGACTGGGACGATCCGAGATTGTTCACCCTGACCGCATTGCGGAGGCGCGGTTTCCCCGGGGAGGCGATTAATAATTTCTGCGCCCAAATGGGGGTCACTGGGGCTCAGATATGAATGTTTTTTTATCAGTTTATAGAGCAGATCTTTTGAAATTCAAATTCTAGGTGACTTTGGATAGTGGATCCACAAATGTTAGAATCCTGCGTTCGAGACACCCTGAATTTAACGGCGCCACGAGTTCTCGCAGTGCTGGACCCATTGAAGGTCACATAGAGCTGGAATTCTTTTAGCAGTTACAGAATTTCCCGACGATCGTCGATCTGACTGCGTCACTAACGCGACTCCCCTGATCAGCGCGATTCAATTGTTACCTGTAATTAATTCGCTTTCATATAGAGAAATCTAGATCTTGGTTACTCTTACTAATTTTATTTGAAGCACAATCATCCATTGGATCAAGAAGCTTCTAACAAATGCCAAATGCCCAAAAGATTGTTCACCCTGACCGCATTGCGGTGGCGCGGTTTCCCCGGGGAGGCGATTAATAATTTCTGCGCCCAAATGGGGGTCACTGGGGCTCAGATATGAATGTTTTTTTATCAGTTTATAGAGCAGATCTTTTGAAATTCAAATTCTAGGTGACTTTGGATAGTGTATCCACAAATGTTAGAATCCTGCGTTCGAGACACCCTGAATTTAACGGCGGAAGGCGAATCTCCTCAACCAGAAACGACGAAAGGTGAAATTGAAAAGGATGCTGGTGAGGAAGTCAAAAAGGATAATGATTCCACTTCACAAGCGAATAAAAAAGATAATTTGGATGATAAGCAACAGGAGGTTGATTCCAGCAAATCTCATCATGGTCAGAAGAGACCCAGTTCGAGAGGTGGGCGATCCGATATGAGAGGTCCTTCTACGCGAGGTTACATTATGTATCGTGTGGGAAACAGCTGGAGCAGACGCGGCGGTAGCGGTAGTATAAGAATGAGCCGAGATTACAGTGAACATTGGAGTGATTCTGAGAATTCAGAGGATGTGGAAGATGACTACGGAGGAAGACGATCGGAGAGAAGTCCGAAAGTGCCACGGAAGGATAGAGACAACAAGGGAATTGTCAAGGACTGGGACGATCCGAGATTGTTCACCCTGACCGCATTGCGGAGGCGCGGTTTCCCCGGGGAGGCGATTAATAATTTCTGCGCCCAAATGGGGGTCACTGGGGCTCAGATATGAATGTTTTTTTATCAGTTTATAGAGCAGATCTTTTGAAATTCAAATTCTAGGTGACTTTGGATAGTGGATCCACAAATGTTAGAATCCTGCGTTCGAGACACCCTGAATTTAACGGCGCCACGAGTTCTCGCAGTGCTGGACCCATTGAAGGTCACATAGAGCTGGAATTCTTTTAGCAGTTACAGAATTTCCCGACGATCGTCGATCTGACTGCGTCACTAACGCGACTCCCCTGATCAGCGCGATTCAATTGTTACCTGTAATTAATTCGCTTTCATATAGAGAAATCTAGATCTTGGTTACTCTTACTAATTTTATTTGAAGCACAATCATCCATTGGATCAAGAAGCTTCTAACAAATGCCAAATGCCCAAAAGATTGTTCACCCTGACCGCATTGCGGTGGCGCGGTTTCCCCGGGGAGGCGATTAATAATTTCTGCGCCCAAATGGGGGTCACTGGGGCTCAGATATGAATGTTTTTTTATCAGTTTATAGAGCAGATCTTTTGAAATTCAAATTCTAGGTGACTTTGGATAGTGTATCCACAAATGTTAGAATCCTGCGTTCGAGACACCCTGAATTTAACGGCGGAAGGCGAATCTCCTCAACCAGAAACGACGAAAGGTGAAATTGAAAAGGATGCTGGTGAGGAAGTCAAAAAGGATAATGATTCCACTTCACAAGCGAATAAAAAAGATAATTTGGATGATAAGCAACAGGAGGTTGATTCCAGCAAATCTCATCATGGTCAGAAGAGACCCAGTTCGAGAGGTGGGCGATCCGATATGAGAGGTCCTTCTACGCGAGGTTACATTATGTATCGTGTGGGAAACAGCTGGAGCAGACGCGGCGGTAGCGGTAGTATAAGAATGAGCCGAGATTACAGTGAACATTGGAGTGATTCTGAGAATTCAGAGGATGTGGAAGATGACTACGGAGGAAGACGATCGGAGAGAAGTCCGAAAGTGCCACGGAAGGATAGAGACAACAAGGGAATTGTCAAGGACTGGGACGATCCGAGATTGTTCACCCTGACCGCATTGCGGAGGCGCGGTTTCCCCGGGGAGGCGATTAATAATTTCTGCGCCCAAATGGGGGTCACTGGGGCTCAGATATGAATGTTTTTTTATCAGTTTATAGAGCAGATCTTTTGAAATTCAAATTCTAGGTGACTTTGGATAGTGGATCCACAAATGTTAGAATCCTGCGTTCGAGACACCCTGAATTTAACGGCGCCACGAGTTCTCGCAGTGCTGGACCCATTGAAGGTCACATAGAGCTGGAATTCTTTTAGCAGTTACAGAATTTCCCGACGATCGTCGATCTGACTGCGTCACTAACGCGACTCCCCTGATCAGCGCGATTCAATTGTTACCTGTAATTAATTCGCTTTCATATAGAGAAATCTAGATCTTGGTTACTCTTACTAATTTTATTTGAAGCACAATCATCCATTGGATCAAGAAGCTTCTAACAAATGCCAAATGCCCAAAAGATTGTTCACCCTGACCGCATTGCGGTGGCGCGGTTTCCCCGGGGAGGCGATTAATAATTTCTGCGCCCAAATGGGGGTCACTGGGGCTCAGATATGAATGTTTTTTTATCAGTTTATAGAGCAGATCTTTTGAAATTCAAATTCTAGGTGACTTTGGATAGTGTATCCACAAATGTTAGAATCCTGCGTTCGAGACACCCTGAATTTAACGGCGGAAGGCGAATCTCCTCAACCAGAAACGACGAAAGGTGAAATTGAAAAGGATGCTGGTGAGGAAGTCAAAAAGGATAATGATTCCACTTCACAAGCGAATAAAAAAGATAATTTGGATGATAAGCAACAGGAGGTTGATTCCAGCAAATCTCATCATGGTCAGAAGAGACCCAGTTCGAGAGGTGGGCGATCCGATATGAGAGGTCCTTCTACGCGAGGTTACATTATGTATCGTGTGGGAAACAGCTGGAGCAGACGCGGCGGTAGCGGTAGTATAAGAATGAGCCGAGATTACAGTGAACATTGGAGTGATTCTGAGAATTCAGAGGATGTGGAAGATGACTACGGAGGAAGACGATCGGAGAGAAGTCCGAAAGTGCCACGGAAGGATAGAGACAACAAGGGAATTGTCAAGGACTGGGACGATCCGAGATTGTTCACCCTGACCGCATTGCGGAGGCGCGGTTTCCCCGGGGAGGCGATTAATAATTTCTGCGCCCAAATGGGGGTCACTGGGGCTCAGATATGAATGTTTTTTTATCAGTTTAT
>CAUJAV010000017.1:0-14120 GCA_963082835.1 Leptogaster cylindrica | reverse complement strand
GAAATTTCTATTTTTTAGAGTTTCTTTGATATTGGTGTTTGGACAATATTTTTCGTTCGCAATATGCTAAATAACTACGAAAACATGGATTTTTTCTCAATATACTGCGAGTTTTAGAAATTTCTTTTTTTAGAGTTTCTTTGATATTGGTGTTTGGACAATATTTTTCGTTCGCAATATGCTAAATAACTACGACAACATGGATTTTTTCTCAATATACTGCGAGTTTTAGAAATTTTTATTTTGAAATTTCTATTTTTTAGAGTTTCTTTGATATTGGTGTTTGGACAATATTTTTCGTTCGCAATATGATAAATAACTACGAAAACATGGATTTTTTCTCAATATACTGCGAGTTTTAGAAATTTCTATTTTTTAGAGTTTCTTTGATATTGGTGTTTGGACAATATTTTTCGTTCGCAATATGATAAATAACTACGAAAACATGGATTTTTTCTCAATATACTGCGAGTTTTAGAAATTTCTTTTTTTTAGAGTTTCTTTGATATTGGTGTTTGGACAATATTTTTCGTTCGCAATATGCTAAATAACTACGAAAACATGGATTTTTTCTCAATATACTGCGAGTTTTAGAAATTTTTATTTTGAAATTTCTATTTTTTAGAGTTTCTTTGATATTGGTGTTTGGACAATATTTTTTCGTTCGCAATATGATAAATAACTACGAAAACATGGATTTTTTCTCAATATACTGCGAGTTTTAGAAATTTCTATTTTTTAGAGTTTCTTTGATATTGGTGTTTGGACAATATTTTTCGTTCGCAATATGCTAAATAACTACGAAAACATGGATTTTTTCTCAATATACTGCGAGTTTTAGAAATTTCTATTTTTTAGAGTTTCTTTGATATTGGTGTTTGGACAATATTTTTCGTTCGCAATATGCTAAATAACTACGAAAACATGGATTTTTTCTCAATATACTGCGAGTTTTAGAAATTTCTATTTTTTAGAGTTTCTTTGATATTGGTGTTTGGACAATATTTTTCGTTCGCAATATGCTAAATAACTACGAAAACATGGATTTTTTCTCAATATACTGCGAGTTTTAGAAATTTTTATTTTGAAATTTCTATTTTTTAGAGTTTCTTTGATATTGGTGTTTGGACAATATTTTTCGTTCGCAATATGCTAAATAACTACGAAAACATGGATTTTTTCTCAATATACTGCGAGTTTTAGAAATTTCTATTTTTTAGAGTTTCTTTGGTATTGGTGTTTGGACAATATTTTTCGTTCGCAATATGCTAAATAACTACGAAAACATGGATTTTTTCTCAATATACTGCGAGTTTTAGAAATTTTTATTTTGAAATTTCTATTTTTTAGAGTTTTTTTGATATTGGTGTTTGGACAGTATTTTTCATTCGCAATATGCTAAATAACTACGAAAACATGGATTTTTTCTCAATATACTGCGAGTTTTAGAAATTTCTATTTTTTAGAGTTTCTTTGATATTGGTGTTTGGACAATATTTTTCGTTCGCAATATGCTAAATAACTACGAAAACATGGATTTTTTCTCAATATACTGCGAGTTTTAGAAATTTTTATTTTGAAATTTCTATTTTTTAGAGTTTTTTTGATATTGGTGTTTGGACAGTATTTTTCATTCGCAATATGCTAAATAACTACGAAAACATGGATTTTTTCTCAATATACTGCGAGTTTTAGAAATTTCTATTTTTTAGAGTTTCTTTGATATTGGTGTTTGGACAATATTTTTCGTTCGCAATATGCTAAATAACTACGAAAACATGGATTTTTTCTCAATATACTGCGAGTTTTAGAAATTTTTATTTTGAAATTTCTATTTTTTAGAGTTTCTTTGATATTGGTGTTTGGACAATATTTTTCGTTCGCAATATGATAAATAACTACGAAAACATGGATTTTTTCTCAATATACTGCGAGTTTTAGAAATTTCTATTTTTTAGAGTTTCTTTGATATTGGTGTTTGGACAATATTTTTCGTTCGCAATATGATAAATAACTACGAAAACATGGATTTTTTCTCAATATACTGCGAGTTTTAGAAATTTCTTTTTTTTAGAGTTTCTTTGATATTGGTGTTTGGACAATATTTTTCGTTCGCAATATGCTAAATAACTACGAAAACATGGATTTTTTCTCAATATACTGCGAGTTTTAGAAATTTTTATTTTGAAATTTCTATTTTTTAGAGTTTCTTTGATATTGGTGTTTGGACAATATTTTTCGTTCGCAATATGATAAATAACTACGAAAACATGGATTTTTTCTCAATATACTGCGAGTTTTAGAAATTTCTATTTTTTAGAGTTTCTTTGATATTGGTGTTTGGACAATATTTTTCGTTCGCAATATGCTAAATAACTACGAAAACATGGATTTTTTCTCAATATACTGCGAGTTTTAGAAATTTCTATTTTTTAGAGTTTCTTTGATATTGGTGTTTGGACAATATTTTTCGTTCGCAATATGCTAAATAACTACGAAAACATGGATTTTTTCTCAATATACTGCGAGTTTTAGAAATTTCTATTTTTTAGAGTTTCTTTGCTATTGGTGTTTGGACAATATTTTTCGTTCGCAATATGCTAAATAACTACGAAAACATGGATTTTTTCTCAATATACTGCGAGTTTTAGAAATTTTTATTTTGAAATTTCTATTTTTTAGAGTTTCTTTGATATTGGTGTTTGGACAATATTTTTCGTTCGCAATATGCTAAATAACTACGAAAACATGGATTTTTTCTCAATATTGTAACGAAGTTGCCTGGTAGTGATTAAATCGAATATTCATTGACTAGATTCGATTGGAGGAGGCTAGGAAACAATGAAAAAAAGAAACAGAATTTTCTGGGGAACTGAACTGAACGGTTGGGAATTTTGGAGCTTAGAATTAGTTCAGTTAAATTTGTATTTAATAAATGTGTATGTTCATTAATTTACTTGACTTTCAATTACGTTACAATTGGTGTCAGAAGTGGGATTAATTGAGTTAAGTGCGGTATCTGTAAGAGTACTAAATGAACATGGGACGTTTGCTCAGAGAGCTAACCGTGAAGAGGATCAAGAAGGAGCTCAGCAATCGAGGTCGGCCTACAAGTGGCCAGAAGCAGAGTTTACTGGATGATCTCAAGAAAGTGCTGGAAATGGAAGGAAACGATCCAGAAACCTTCCTGTTCGATATAGATGGTGACGATCAAATCAAAAAAATTGACGAGCGAAACACGTCCGACCTAATGCAGTTTATGAAGAGTATACAGGAAAATATGGAAGCTATGCAGCAGGAAACCCAGAAGTGCATACAGAAAAACATTGCTGAAGTGCAAACCAAGATGCAAACAGGAATTGATGTATTGCAGAAAAGTCTGGAACTGGGTCAGAAAAATCTCGAAGAGGGTCAAAAATGCCTAGAGGAAAAACTGGAGCTTAAAATAAACTACGTAGAAACTGAAGTAACAAACTTAAGAGATGATCAAATTAATACTGCAAGAAATCTGGAAACATTAAGAGCAGACGTAGAAAAACTTAAAATATGTCCGTTACAAAGAAGTTCCATGGAAAGCAGGAAATTGAAAGCTCCAACGTTTGATGGTTTGACTTCCTGGGCTACATTCAAACTCCAGTTCGGAACGGCGGCAAGAACAAACTTCTGGAATGACGAGGAAAAGGCGTCTGTATTAATTTTGTCATTAAGAGGAACAGCCGCAGAGCTTGTCCACACAATTCCGGAAAGCCAACACGGGTGTTTCGATAGTATAATGCAAGCACTAGAAATGCGTTATGGAGATCACCACATGCAGGAAGTGTATCGGCTGCAATTAAAAAATAGGACTCAAAGACCTGAAGAGACTCTCCAACAATTATGCGCAGACATTGAAAGACTGGCATATTTGGCGTATCCTGGAAGAACCCGTGAAATGTTAAATGAGGCCGCTGCTGAAGCATTAATTGATGCCATGACGGACAAGGACTTAAAACTATCGGTAAGGTTGGCGAGTAAGAAAACCAGCGCTGAAATTTTGGCATATGCATTGCAATATGAGACAGCTAAAAAAGCATCGCGAAATTCGGCTTATGTTAGGGAAGTTATAGAGGAAGAACCTAGCGTAACCAATCGAATAAATGCCATAGGACTACGTAGTCAGTCGAGATGTTGGAATTGCAATAAGACTGGTCACTTGCAGAGGAACTGCGGAGAAAAGAAACGTTTTAGATCGAAAGAAAGTGCACTGGAAGTTCCTGAAGATGGCAGAAGAAGGAGCGGCAGCGAGGAAAACATGGCTGCTGCTGGAAGAAAAATTCAGGGAAACTGGTAAGGATCAACTTCAAGAGGCGGAAGTTGGTCAGTGGAAAGAGTGCCTCCAAAATAAATGTTGACATAAAACAATTGCAACGGCACAACAACAGTCTGGTAGTGAGTGGGGAAGTGGGGAAGATAAATTCAACAATAACTGTGGACACCGGTGCCTCAAAATCGATAGTGAGAGCTGATCTGTTGAGCAATGACGAAATAGTTAGCAACGTTCATTTCAAATTAAAAACCGCTACAGGACAAGAAGTGAGGATTCATGGAGAAGTTCGATTGGATATATCATTGGCAGGCCAAAGATTTTCACATAAATTCTTGGTAGCTGATATTATCGATGAATGCATACTTGGATTGGATTTCTTAAAGATTCACAGAATGCAGTTGGATATTGGAAAAAGTATAATGAAATATAAAAATGTTGAAATTCCGATGGCTTTGGGTTCCAGTACCTACTCTAAGTTAAAGGTAATTGCAAGTGATGATACGGAACTTCCTCCTTTTGCTGAAACTTTAGTAAAAGCTCAAATGAATGGTGATCCAAAGGGTTATCGGATATACATCGTGGAACCAGAAATAACTCCGCGATTTAGCAATCTTGCAGTTGGACGATGTCTGGTAAAAATCGAAAAGAACGAGGATGTCTTAGTACGAATCTTAAATATTTCTGGATGCACGGTAAAATTAAAGAAAGGATGTGTCTTAGGAAGCGGAGAACCTGTTGAGAATATCATCAATATAGAAGAAGGAGATGAAGACAAGTCATTGAACCGACCGAGACAGTTATCTCAGTTAGCTAACAACATGCTTTCGGAGAGTCCTCTGAATCAAGAAGAGTATACTAAAGCCAGGAAACTGTTGGACGATTTCAGAAATGTATTCGCACTGGAAGAAAATGATCTTGGCCAAACCAGCCTAGTACAACATAGAATTGATACGGGGAAAGCAGCGCCTATTCGACAAGCAGCAAGGAGACTACCGCTAGCAAAACGGGACGAGGCCACAAAATTGATCGAAATAATGAAACAACAAAATTTGATTGAAGAATCAAAAAGTCCATGGATGTCGCCTGTGGTATTAGTAAAAAAAAAGGATGGAACCACTCGATTTTGCGTTGATTATAGGAAACTTAATAATGTTACCACGAAAGATAGTTATCCGTTACCACGAATCGACGACACGCTGGATACATTATCAGAATCTAAATGGTTTTCTACCTTGGATCTGAAAAGCGGATACTGGCAGGTTGAAGTTCACCCTGAAGACCGAGAGAAGACAGCGTTCTCAATGGGAAATGGACTCTGGCAGTTTAAAGTTATGCCCTTTGGACTATGTAACGCACCAGCAACATTCGAACGCCTAATGGAATGCGTGCTTCGTGGTCTAACCTGGAAAACATGTCTGGTCTACCTTGATGACATTATCATCGTAGGGAAGAACTTTGAGGAACATCTGCAGCATCTTCGGGAGGTACTCCAAAAATTGGGGGCCGCGAACCTTAAACTCAACCCAAAGAAGTGTGCATTCTTTAGAGACCACGTCGAATACCTTGGGCACGTTGTGTCTCGCGAAGGAGTATGTACCGACAAAAAGAAGATAGTTTCTGTAAAGCACTGGCCGGCGCCTAAGGACAAACATGAACTTCGCAGTTTCTTGGGTTTGGCAACCTATTACCGGCGATTTGTGAAAAACTTTGCTGATATAGCAAAGAGCCTCTACCAGCTGACGGAAAAAGGCAAACCGTATATATGGACGGAGGAATGTAACAATAGTTTTAGGACGTTACAAGAGAAACTATGCCAGGCACCTATATTAGCATATCCAGTGGTAGGGAAGGACTTCATCCTCGATACGGACGCAAGTAACACAGGAATAGGTGCTGTGCTGTCACAGGAAATCAACGGTGAAGAACGAGTAATAGCCTATTTCAGTAAAGTGTTGTCAAAACCCGAAAGGAATTACTGCGTCACCAGACGAGAACTACTGGCAATTGTGGAATCAACAAAGAATTTCCACAAATACTTATATGGTCAGAAATTCCTCCTTCGAACCGATCACGCAGCACTAAGATGGCTCATGCAGTTCAAAAATCCAGAAGGTCAAGTGGCACGATGGATAGAACGCTTGCAATCCTACGACTTCCAAATAATGCATAGGAAAGGTCGAGCTCATGGGAATGCAGATGCATTATCTCGGCGACCATGCAAATTAGACTGCAAGTTCTGCGAACGAACTGAGAATAAATTTATGAATGAAGAAGTTAGAAGAATCGCTGCTATGCCTGAACTAGATTGGTCACCAGAAGAAATTCGTAATGCTCAAAGAAATGATCCGGACATTGCACCACTTTTGATCTGGAAGGAAACGGAGGACAGGCGCCCGCAATGGAAAGATATTTCAGCTGAAAGCGAAACATTGAAAAGCTATTGGGCTCAGTGGGCGTCGCTGTGTATACAGGAAGAAGTTTTAAAAAGGAAGTGGGAATCAAGCGATGGGAAAACCTACCGTATGCAGATACTAGTGCCGAGAAGCAAGGTTTCGAATGTTCTTAATGAATTCCATAACGGAACAACAGGGGGACACCTCGGCATTAACAAAACAATTGAAAAGATTAGAGAACGGTTCTACTGGCTGAACTTGAGGAATGACGTGGAGGAATGGTGCCGCAACTGTACAATTTGTGCTGCAGCAAAAGGACCACGGGTAAAATCTAAGGCAGAAATGCAGCAATACAACGTCGGAGCACCATTTGAAAGGCTTGCGATTGATGTCGCCGGGCCATTTCCTAAAACTGAACGAGGTAACCGCTATATCCTGGTTATCATAGATTATTTTACCAAATGGCCGGAAGCTTACGCCATATCGAATCAGGAGACCACCACCGTCGCCGATGAGTTAGTAAATAATTGGATTAGTCGGTTCGGTGTTCCTCATGAACTACACTCTGACCAAGGTAGTAACTTTGAGTCGCGGGTATTTCAGGAAGTTTTCAACATTCTCGGAATAAGGAAAACCAGAACAACCCCGTTACACCCTCAATCAGATGGAATGGTCGAACGATTCAACAGGACTATTGGTGAACATCTGAGGAAAGTTGTCGACGATAACCAGAAGGACTGGGACAAGTTGATTCCGATTTTCTTGATGGCATATCGATCAGCTATACACAGCTCTACTGGCCAAAGTCCGACGAATATGATGTTTGGACGTCAAATTACTTTACCTGGCGATTTGCTATTTGGTACAGCTCCTGAAGAACAGGTGGAGTTAACGGAATAGGCTTCCACGCTAAGAAAAAAATTAAGGGAGATCCACGATACAGCTCGCGCAAACCTCAAAACGGCCAGCGATCGAATGAAGGCACGGTATGACTTAAGAGCGAACAATCCTGCATTTAGTGAAGATGACAAAGTCTGGTTGTACAATCCACGCCGAGTAAAAGGGAAATCTCCAAAACTACAACGGGCATGGGAAGGACCCTACACCATCGTAACCCGTATCAACGACGTCGTGTACCGTATTCGAAAAGGTGGGACTGGCAAGATGAAGATTGTGCACGTGGGTCGGGTGTGTCGTTATCAATCATCGGATTAAAGAAAAATTTCTATTCGGGACGAATAGAATTAAGAAGGGGGTAGTGTAACGAAGTTGCCTGGTAGTGATTAAATCGAATATTCATTGACTAGATTCGATTGGAGGAGGCTAGGAAACAATGAAAAAAAGAAACAGAATTTTCTGGGGAACTGAACTGAACGGTTGGGAATTTTGGAGCTTAGAATTAGTTCAGTTAAATTTGTATTTAATAAATGTGTATGTTCATTAATTTACTTGACTTTCAATTAATCCCTGCGAATTCGTAAACGCTCTTTACGTATTGAGCAAATACGTTACAATATACTGCGAGTTTTAGAAATTTCTATTTTTTAGAGTTTCTTTGATATTGGTGTTTGGACAATATTTTTCGTTCGTAATATGCTAAATAACTACGAAAACATGGATTTTTTCTCAATATACTGCGAGTTTTAGAAATTTCTATTTTTTAGAGTTTCTTTGATATTGGTGTTTGGACAATATTTTTCGTTCGCAATATGCTAAATAACTACGAAAACATGGATTTTTTCTCAATATACTGCGAGTTTTAGAAATTTTTATTTTGAAATTTCTATTTTTTAGAGTTTCTTTGATATTGGTGTTTGGACAATATTTTTCGTTCGCAATATGATAAATAACTACGAAAACATGGATTTTTTCTCAATATACTGCGAGTTTTAGAAATTTCTATTTTTTAGAGTTTCTTTGATATTGGTGTTTGGACAATATTTTTCGTTCGCAATATGCTAAATAACTACGAAAACATGGATTTTTTCTCAATATACTGCGAGTTTTAGAAATTTCTATTTTTTAGAGTTTCTTTAATATTGGTGTTTGGACAATATTTTTCGTTCGCAATATGCTAAATAACTACGAAAACATGGATTTTTTCTCAATATACTGCGAGTTTTAGAAATTTTTATTTTGAAATTTCTATTTTTTAGAGTTTCTTTGATATTGGTGTTTGGACAATATTTTTCGTTCGCAATATGCTAAATAACTACGAAAACATGGATTTTTTCTCAATATACTGCGAGTTTTAGAAATTTCTATTTTTTAGAGTTTCTTTGGTATTGGTGTTTGGACAATATTTTTCGTTCGCAATATGCTAAATAACTACGAAAACATGGATTTTTTCTCAATATACTGCGAGTTTTAGAAATTTTTATTTTGAAATTTCTATTTTTTAGAGTTTTTTTGATATTGGTGTTTGGACAATATTTTTCGTTCGCAATATGCTAAATAACTACGAAAACATGGATTTTTTCTCAATATACTGCGAGTTTTAGAAATTTCTATTTTTTAGAGTTTCTTTGATATTGGTGTTTGGACAATATTTTTCGTTCGCAATATGCTAAATAACTACGAAAACATGGATTTTTTCTCAATATACTGCGAGTTTTAGAAATTTCTTTTTTTTAGAGTTTCTTTGATATTGGTGTTTGGACAATATTTTTCGTTCGCAATATGCTAAATAACTACGAAAACATGGATTTTTTCTCAATATACTGCGAGTTTTAGAAATTTTTATTTTGAAATTTCTATTTTTTAGAGTTTCTTTGATATTGGTGTTTGGACAATATTTTTCGTTCGCAATATGATAAATAACTACGAAAACATGGATTTTTTCTCAATATACTGCGAGTTTTAGAAATTTCTATTTTTTAGAGTTTCTTTGATATTGGTGTTTGGACAATATTTTTCGTTCGCAATATGATAAATAACTACGAAAACATGGATTTTTTCTCAATATACTGCGAGTTTTAGAAATTTCTTTTTTTTAGAGTTTCTTTGATATTGGTGTTTGGACAATATTTTTCGTTCGCAATATGCTAAATAACTACGAAAACATGGATTTTTTCTCAATATACTGCGAGTTTTAGAAATTTTTATTTTGAAATTTCTATTTTTTAGAGTTTCTTTGATATTGGTGTTTGGACAATATTTTTCGTTCGCAATATGATAAATAACTACGAAAACATGGATTTTTTCTCAATATACTGCGAGTTTTAGAAATTTCTATTTTTTAGAGTTTCTTTGATATTGGTGTTTGGACAATATTTTTCATTCGCAATAAGCTAAATAACTACGAAAACATGGATTTTTTCTCAATATACTGCGAGTTTTAGAAATTTCTATTTTTTAGAGTTTCTTTGATATTGGTGTTTGGACAATATTTTTCGTTCGCAATATGCTAAATAACTACGAAAACATGGATTTTTTCTCAATATACTGCGAGTCTTAGAAATTTTTATTTTGAAATTTCTATTTTTAGAGTTTCTTTGATATTGGTGTTTGGACAGTATTTTTCATTCGCAATATGCTAAATAACTACGAAAACATGGATTTTTTCTCAATATACTGCGAGTTTTAGAAATTTCTATTTTTTAGAGTTTCTTTGATATTGGTGTTTGGACAATATTTTTCGTTCGCAATATGCTAAATAACTACGAAAACATGGATTTTTTCTCAATATACTGCGAGTTTTAGAAATTTTTATTTTGAAATTTCTATTTTTTAGAGTTTCTTTGATATTGGTGTTTGGACAATATTTTTCGTTCGCAATATGCTAAATAACTACGAAAACATGGATTTTTTCTCAATATACTGCGAGTTTTAGAAATTTTTATTTTGAAATTTCTATTTTTTAGAGTTTCTTTGATATTGGTGTTTGGACAATATTTTTCATTCGCAATAAGCTAAATAACTACGAAAACATGGATTTTTTCTCAATATACTGCGAGTTTTAGAAATTTCTATTTTTTAGAGTTTCTTTGATATTGGTGTTTGGACAATATTTTTCGTTCGCAATATGCTAAATAACTACGAAAACATGGATTTTTTCTCAATATACTGCGAGTTTTAGAAATTTTTATTTTGAAATTTCTATTTTTTAGAGTTTCTTTGATATTGGTGTTTGGACAATATTTTTCATTCGCAATAAGCTAAATAACTACGAAAACATGGATTTTTTCTCAATATACTGCGAGTTTTAGAAATTTCTATTTTTTAGAGTTTCTTTGATATTGGTGTTTGGACAATATTTTTCGTTCGCAATATGCTAAATAACTACGAAAACATGGATTTTTTCTCAATATACTGCGAGTTTTAGAAATTTTTATTTTGAAATTTCTATTTTTTAGAGTTTCTTTGATATTGGTGTTTGGACAATATTTTTCGTTCGCAATATGCTAAATAACTACGAAAACATAGATTTTTTCTCAATATACTGCGAGTTTTAGAAATTTCTATTTTTTAGAGTTTCTTTGATATTGGTGTTTGGACAATATTTTCGTTCGCAATATGCTAAATAACTACGAAAACATGGATTTTTTCTCAATATACTGCGAGTTTTAGAAATTTCTATTTTTTAGAGTTTCTTTGATATTGGTGTTTGGACAATATTTTTCGTTCGCAATATGCTAAATAACTACGAAAACATGGATTTTTTCTCAATATACTGCGAGTTTTAGAAATTTTTATTTTGAAATTTCTATTTTTTAGAGTTTCTTTGATATTGGTGTTTGGACAGTATTTTTCATTCGCAATATGGTAAATAACTACGAAAACATGGATTTTTTCTCAATATACTGCGAGTTTTAGAAATTTCTATTTTTTAGAGTTTCTTTGATATTGGTGTTTGGACAATATTTTGCGTTCGCAATATGCTAAATAACTACGAAAACATGGATTTTTTCTCAATATACTGCGAGTTTTAGAAATTTTTATTTTGAAATTTCTATTTTTTAGAGTTTCTTTGATATTGGTGTTTGGACAGTATTTTTCATTCGCAATATGCTAAATAACTACGAAAACATGGATTTTTTCTCAATATACTGCGAGTTTTAGAAATTTCTATTTTTTAGAGTTTCTTTGATATTGGTGTTTGGACAATATTTTTCGTTCGCAATATGCTAAATAACTACGAAAACATGGATTTTTTCTCAATATACTGCGAGTTTTAGAAATTTCTATTTTTTAGAGTTTCTTTGATATTGGTGTTTGGACAATATTTTTCGTTCGCAATATGCTAAATAACGACGAAAACATGGATTTTTTCTCAATATACTGCGAGTTTTAGAAATTTTATTTTGAAATTTCTATTTTTTAGAGTTTCTTTGATATTGGTGTTTGGACAGTATTTTTCATTCGCAATATGCTAAATAACTACGAAAACATGGATTTTTTCTCAATATACTGCGAGTTTTAGAAATTTCTATTTTTTAGAGTTTCTTTGATATTGGTGTTTGGACAATATTTTTCGTTCGCAATATGCTAAATAACTACGAAAACATGGATTTTTTCTCAATATACTGCGAGTTTTAGAAATTTTTATTTTGAAATTTCTATTTTTTAGAGTTTCTTTGATATTGGTGTTTGGACAATATTTTTCGTTCGCAATATGCTAAATAACTACGAAAACATGGATTTTTTCTCAATATACTGCGAGTTTTAGAAATTTCTATTTTTTAGAGTTTCTTTGATATTGGTGTTTGGACGATATTTTTCGTTCGCAATATGCTAAATAACTATGAAAACATGGATTTTTTCTCAATATACTGCGAGTTTTAGAAATTTTTATTTTGAAATTTCTATTTTTTAGAGTTTCTTTGATATTGGTGTTTGGACAATATTTTTCGTTCGCAATATGATAAATAACTACGAAAACATGGATTTTTTCTCAATATACTGCGAGTTTTACAAATTTCTATTTTTTAGAGTTTCTTTGATATTGGTGTTTGGACAATATTTTTCATTCGCAATATGCTAAATAACTACGAAAACATGGATTTTTTCTCAATATACTGCGAGTTTTAGAAATTTCTATTTTTTAGAGTTTCTTTGATATTGGTGTTTGGACAATATTTTTCGTTCGCAATATGCTAAATAACTACGAAAACATAGATTTTTTCTCAATATACTGCGAGTTTTAGAAATTTCTATTTTTTAGAGTTTCTTTGATATTGGTGTTTGGACAATATTTTTCGTTCGCAATATGCTAAATAACTACGAAAACATGGATTTTTTCTCAATATACTGCGAGTTTAGAAATTTCTATTTTTAGAGTTTCTTTGATATTGGTGTTTGGACAATATTTTTCGTTCGCAATATGCTAAATAACTACGAAAACATGGATTTTTTCTCAATATACTGCGAGTTTTAGAAATTTTTATTTTGAAATTTCTATTTTTTAGAGTTTCTTTGATATTGGTGTTTGGACAGTATTTTTCATTCGCAATATGCTAAATAACTACGAAAACATGGATTTTTTCTCAATATACTGCGAGTTTTAGAAATTTCTATTTTTTAGAGTTTCTTTGATATTGGTGTTTGGACAATATTTTGCGTTCGCAATATGCTAAATAACTACGAAAACATGGATTTTTTCTCAATATACTGCGAGTTTTAGAAATTTTTATTTTGAAATTTCTATTTTTTAGAGTTTCTTTGATATTGGTGTTTGGACAGTATTTTTCATTCGCAATATGCTAAATAACTACGAAAACATGGATTTTTTCTCAATATACTGCGAGTTTTAGAAATTTCTATTTTTTAGAGTTTCTTTGATATTGGTGTTTGGACAATATTTTTCGTTCGCAATATGCTAAATAACTACGAAAACATGGATTTTTTCTCAATATACTGCGAGTTTTAGAAATTTCTATTTTTTAGAGTTTCTTTGGTATTGGTGTTTGGACAATATTTTTCGTTCGCAATATGCTAAATAACTACGAAAACATGGATTTTTTCTCAATATACTGCGAGTTTTAGAAATTTTTATTTGAAATTTCTATTTTTTAGAGTTTTTTTGATATTGGTGTTTGGACAATATTTTTCGTTCGCAATATGCTAAATAACTACGAAAACATGGATTTTTTCTCAATATACTGCGAGTTTTAGAAATTTCTATTTTTTAGAGTTTCTTTGATATTGGTGTTTGGACAATATTTTTCGTTCGCAATATGCTAAATAACTACGAAAACATGGATTTTTTCTCAATATACTGCGAGTTTTAGAAATTTCTTTTTTTTAGAGTTTCTTTGATATTGGTGTTTGGACAATATTTTTCGTTCGCAATATGCTAAATAACTACGAAAACATGGATTTTTTCTCAATATACTGCGAGTTTTAGAAATTTTTATTTTGAAATTTCTATTTTTTAGAGTTTCTTTGATATTGGTGTTTGGACAATATTTTTCGTTCGCAAT
>CAUJAV010000016.1:0-12500 GCA_963082835.1 Leptogaster cylindrica | reverse complement strand
GTCAAGTGGCATTATGGAAATATTAAGAAATACCATTTTATAATAATAGTCATGTTGCATGCTCATTACTAAGAAAACACGTTTAATAGAAAATAAATACGAAGTGTTATTATGGAAATACTAAGAAAGACCATTTTATAATAATAGTCATGTTGCATGCTCATTACTAAGAAAACACGTTTAATAGAAAATGAATATGAAGTCGTATTATGGAAATACTAAGAAAGACCATTTTATAATAATACTCATGTTGCATGCTCATTATTAAGAAAACACGTTTAATAGAAAATGAATATGAAGTGTTATTATGGAAATACTAAGAAAGACCATTTATTAAAAATACTTATGGTTCATGATGATTGTTAGGGAAACACGTTTGGTCGCTCATGTTATTCAAAAACGCGACTTACCCGGAATGATTGCTTAATAATTAATAGACTGCTTGACATGTATTATGAACTTAAATTTAGAAAAAAAAAACGCCGGGTGAACGGCGGGAGTAGCTGTGACTCTCTTAATGAGCCTAAATGCCTCCTCAACAAATTAGTAACACGAATGAAATGATTAACGAGATTCCTACTGTCCCTATCTATTGGAGTGTCAAGTGGCATTATGGAAATATTAAGAAATACCATTTTATAATAATAGTCATGTTGCATGCTCATTACTAAGAAAACACGTTTAATAGAAAATAAATACGAAGTGTTATTATGGAAATACTAAGAAAGACCATTTTATAATAATAGTCATGTTGCATGCTCATTACTAAGAAAACACGTTTAATAGAAAATGTTTTATAACCATCTTGATGGTTTTAATAAGCAACCACGTTTTATATAAAATAAGTATCAAGTGGCATTATGAAAATATTAAGTAAGACCTTTTCATAATAAATACTCATGTTGCATGCTCGTTATTAAGAAAACACGTTTAATAGAAAATGTTTTATAACCATCTTGATGGTTTTAATAAGCAACCACGTTTTATATAAAACAAGTATCAAGTGGCATTATGAAAATATTAAGTAAGACCTTTTCATAATAAATACTCATGTTGCATGCTCATTATTAAGAAAACACGTTTAATAGAAAATGTTTTATAACCATCTTGATGGTTTTAATAAGCAACCACGTTTTATATAAAAAAAGTATCAAGTGGCATTATGAAAATATTAAGTAAGACCTTTTCATAATAAATACTCATGTTGCATGCTCATTATTAAGAAAACACGTTTTATAGAAAATGTTTTATAACCATCTTGATGGTTTTAATAAGCAACCACGTTTTATATAAAACAAGTATCAAGTGGCATTATGAAAATATTAAGTAAGACCTTTTCATAATAAATACTCATGTTGCATGCTCATTATTAAGAAAACACGTTTAATAGAAAATGTTTTATAACCATCTTGATGGTTTTAATAAGCAACCACGTTTTATATAAAAAAAGTATCAAGTGGCATTATGAAAATATTAAGTAAGACCTTTTCATAATAAATACTCATGTTGCATGCTCATTATTAAGAAAACACGTTTTATAGAAAATGTTTTATAACCATCTTGATGGTTTTAATAAGCAACCACGTTTTATATAAAACAAGTATCAAGTGGCATTATGAAAATATTAAGTAAGACCTTTTCATAATAAATACTAACCATCTTGATGGTTTTAATAAGCAACCACGTTTTATATAAAATAAGTATCAAGTGGCATTATGAAAATATTAAGTAAGACCTTTTCATAATAAATACTCATGTTGCATGCTCGTTATTAAGAAAACACGTTTAATAGAAAATGTTTTATAACCATCTTGATGGTTTTAATAAGCAACCACGTTTTATATAAAACAAGTATCAAGTGGCATTATGAAAATATTAAGTAAGACCTTTTCATAATAAATACTCATGTTGCATGCTCATTATTAAGAAAACACGTTTAATAGAAAATGTTTTATAACCATCTTGATGGTTTTAATAAGCAACCACGTTTTATATAAAAAAAGTATCAAGTGGCATTATGAAAATATTAAGTAAGACCTTTTCATAATAAATACTCATGTTGCATGCTCATTATTAAGAAAACACGTTTTATAGAAAATGTTTTATAACCATCTTGATGGTTTTAATAAGCAACCACGTTTTATATAAAACAAGTATCAAGTGGCATTATGAAAATATTAAGTAAGACCTTTTCATAATAAATACTCATGTTGCATGCTCATTATTAAGAAAACACGTTTAATAGAAAATGTTTTATAACCATCTTGATGGTTTTAATAAGCAACCACGTTTTATATAAAATAAGTATCAAGTGGCATTATGAAAATATTAAGTAAGACCTTTTCATAATAAATACTCATGTTGCATGCTCATTATTAAGAAAACACGTTTAATAGAAAATGTGTTGTAACCATCTTGATGGTTTTAATAAGCAACCACGTTTTATATAAAATAAGTATCAAGTGGCATTATGAAAATATTAAGTAAGACCTTTTCATAATAAATACTCATGTTGCATGCTCATTATTAAGAAAACACGTTTAATAGAAAATGTTTTATAACCATCTTGATGGTTTTAATAAGCAACCACGTTTTATATAAAAAAAGTATCAAGTGGCATTATGAAAATATTAAGTAAGACCTTTTCATAATAAATACTCATGTTGCATGCTCATTATTAAGAAAACACGTTTTATAGAAAATGTTTTATAACCATCTTGATGGTTTTAATAAGCAACCACGTTTTATATAAAATAAGTATCAAGTGGCATTATGAAAATATTAAGTAAGACCTTTTCATAATAAATACTCATGTTGCATGCTCATTATTAAGAAAACACGTTTAATAGAAAATGTGTTGTAACCATCTTGATGGTTTTAATAAGCAACCACGTTTTATATAAAATAAGTATCAAGTGGCATTATGAAAATATTAAGTAAGACCTTTTCATAATAAATACTCATGTTGCATGCTCATTATTAAGAAAACACGTTTAATAGAAAATGTTTTATAACCATCTTGATGGTTTTAATAAGCAACCACGTTTTATATAAAAAAAGTATCAAGTGGCATTATGAAAATATTAAGTAAGACCTTTTCATAATAAATACTCATGTTGCATGCTCATTATTAAGAAAACACGTTTTATAGAAAATGTTTTATAACCATCTTGATGGTTTTAATAAGCAACCACGTTTTATATAAAACAAGTATCAAGTGGCATTATGAAAATATTAAGTAAGACCTTTTCATAATAAATACTCATGTTGCATGCTCATTATTAAGAAAACACGTTTAATAGAAAATGTTTTATAACCATCTTGATGGTTTTAATAAGCAACCACGTTTTATATAAAAAAAAGTATCAAGTGGCATTATGAAAATATTAAGTAAGACCTTTTCATAATAAATACTCATGTTGCATGCTCATTATTAAGAAAGCACTTTGGGTCGATCCCATTTTTTTAGGCGAAAATTTTGTCACGAACGAGAATGAAAATTATAAAGTGTGTTATAACCATCTTAATGGTTTTAATAAGTAACCACGTTTTATATAAAATAAGTATCAAGTGGCATTATGAAAATATTAAGAAAGACCTTTTCATAATAAATACTCATGTTGCATGATCATTATTAAGAAAGCACTTTGGGTCGATCCCATTTTTTTTAGCGAAAATTTTGTCACGAACGAGAATGAAAATTATAAAGTGTGTTATAACCATCTTGATGGTTTTAATAAGTAACCACGTTTTATATAAAATAAGTATCAAGTGGCATTATGAAAATATTAAGAAAGACCTTTTCATAATAAATACTCATGTTGCATGCTCGTTATTAAGAAAACACGTTTAATAGAAAATGTTTTATAACCATCTTGATGGTTTTAATAAGCAACCACGTTTTATATAAAACAAGTATCAAGTGGCATTATGAAAATATTAAGTAAGACCTTTTCATAATAAATACTCATGTTGCATGCTCATTATTAAGAAAACACGTTTAATAGAAAATGTTTTATAACCATCTTGATGGTTTTAATAAGCAACCACGTTTTATATAAAAAAAGTATCAAGTGGCATTATGAAAATATTAAGTAAGACCTTTTCATAATAAATACTCATGTTGCATGCTCATTATTAAGAAAACACGTTTTATAGAAAATGTTTTATAACCATCTTGATGGTTTTAATAAGCAACCACGTTTTATATAAAACAAGTATCAAGTGGCATTATGAAAATATTAAGTAAGACCTTTTCATAATAAATACTCATGTTGCATGCTCATTATTAAGAAAACACGTTTAATAGAAAATGTTTTATAACCATCTTGATGGTTTTAATAAGCAACCACGTTTTATATAAAAAAAGTATCAAGTGGCATTATGAAAATATTAAGTAAGACCTTTTCATAATAAATACTCATGTTGCATGCTCATTATTAAGAAAACACGTTTTATAGAAAATGTTTTATAACCATCTTGATGGTTTTAATAAGCAACCACGTTTTATATAAAACAAGTATCAAGTGGCATTATGAAAATATTAAGTAAGACCTTTTCATAATAAATACTAACCATCTTGATGGTTTTAATAAGCAACCACGTTTTATATAAAATAAGTATCAAGTGGCATTATGAAAATATTAAGTAAGACCTTTTCATAATAAATACTCATGTTGCATGCTCGTTATTAAGAAAACACGTTTAATAGAAAATGTTTTATAACCATCTTGATGGTTTTAATAAGCAACCACGTTTTATATAAAACAAGTATCAAGTGGCATTATGAAAATATTAAGTAAGACCTTTTCATAATAAATACTCATGTTGCATGCTCATTATTAAGAAAACACGTTTAATAGAAAATGTTTTATAACCATCTTGATGGTTTTAATAAGCAACCACGTTTTATATAAAAAAAGTATCAAGTGGCATTATGAAAATATTAAGTAAGACCTTTTCATAATAAATACTCATGTTGCATGCTCATTATTAAGAAAACACGTTTTATAGAAAATGTTTTATAACCATCTTGATGGTTTTAATAAGCAACCACGTTTTATATAAAACAAGTATCAAGTGGCATTATGAAAATATTAAGTAAGACCTTTTCATAATAAATACTCATGTTGCATGCTCATTATTAAGAAAACACGTTTAATAGAAAATGTTTTATAACCATCTTGATGGTTTTAATAAGCAACCACGTTTTATATAAAATAAGTATCAAGTGGCATTATGAAAATATTAAGTAAGACCTTTTCATAATAAATACTCATGTTGCATGCTCATTATTAAGAAAACACGTTTAATAGAAAATGTGTTGTAACCATCTTGATGGTTTTAATAAGCAACCACGTTTTATATAAAATAAGTATCAAGTGGCATTATGAAAATATTAAGTAAGACCTTTTCATAATAAATACTCATGTTGCATGCTCATTATTAAGAAAACACGTTTAATAGAAAATGTTTTATAACCATCTTGATGGTTTTAATAAGCAACCACGTTTTATATAAAAAAAGTATCAAGTGGCATTATGAAAATATTAAGTAAGACCTTTTCATAATAAATACTCATGTTGCATGCTCATTATTAAGAAAACACGTTTTATAGAAAATGTTTTATAACCATCTTGATGGTTTTAATAAGCAACCACGTTTTATATAAAATAAGTATCAAGTGGCATTATGAAAATATTAAGTAAGACCTTTTCATAATAAATACTCATGTTGCATGCTCATTATTAAGAAAACACGTTTAATAGAAAATGTGTTGTAACCATCTTGATGGTTTTAATAAGCAACCACGTTTTATATAAAATAAGTATCAAGTGGCATTATGAAAATATTAAGTAAGACCTTTTCATAATAAATACTCATGTTGCATGCTCATTATTAAGAAAACACGTTTAATAGAAAATGTTTTATAACCATCTTGATGGTTTTAA
This sequence comes from Leptogaster cylindrica, assembly GCA_963082835.1. Classification (NCBI taxonomy): domain Eukaryota; kingdom Metazoa; phylum Arthropoda; class Insecta; order Diptera; family Asilidae; genus Leptogaster; species Leptogaster cylindrica. Next base: position 6,549 of record CAUJAV010000016.1, on the reverse strand, counting down.
TAAGCAACCACGTTTTATATAAAAAAAGTATCAAGTGGCATTATGAAAATATTAAGTAAGACCTTTTCATAATAAATACTCATGTTGCATGCTCATTATTAAGAAAACACGTTTTATAGAAAATGTTTTATAACCATCTTGATGGTTTTAATAAGCAACCACGTTTTATATAAAACAAGTATCAAGTGGCATTATGAAAATATTAAGTAAGACCTTTTCATAATAAATACTCATGTTGCATGCTCATTATTAAGAAAACACGTTTAATAGAAAATGTTTTATAACCATCTTGATGGTTTTAATAAGCAACCACGTTTTATATAAAAAAAAGTATCAAGTGGCATTATGAAAATATTAAGTAAGACCTTTTCATAATAAATACTCATGTTGCATGCTCATTATTAAGAAAGCACTTTGGGTCGATCCCATTTTTTTAGGCGAAAATTTTGTCACGAACGAGAATGAAAATTATAAAGTGTGTTATAACCATCTTAATGGTTTTAATAAGTAACCACGTTTTATATAAAATAAGTATCAAGTGGCATTATGAAAATATTAAGAAAGACCTTTTCATAATAAATACTCATGTTGCATGATCATTATTAAGAAAGCACTTTGGGTCGATCCCATTTTTTTTAGCGAAAATTTTGTCACGAACGAGAATGAAAATTATAAAGTGTGTTATAACCATCTTGATGGTTTTAATAAGTAACCACGTTTTATATAAAATAAGTATCAAGTGGCATTATGAAAATATTAAGAAAGACCTTTTCATAATAAATACTCATGTTGCATGATCATTATTAAGAAAACACTTTGGGTCGATCCTATTTTTTTAAGCCAAAATTTTGTCACGAACGAGAATGAAAATTTTACTATAGTGAAATTGTCAGTATTCATTATGATTAATTTTATAATGATGTGTTTTGGAACATTTTTGATAAACCGTCTTTATGGTTACTAACAAACGATGTTTCATATTAATGATAAAATTCATTATTAAATAACCTTTGGTTATAAGAGATTTTTTGTAACTGACTTATTGAAAATACATGTACAAAGTATTTTGTGCGTGTATATTCATTAACGTAAGTCAAGTAAAAGGAGTATACACATTATACTTCTTTAACGCAAATAGATGGTATTCATAAAAATAAAGATAAAATATATGAAATGAACGAAAAAGGAATTGAAAAATTCACTTTCAAAAACAATTTATAATAATTGTGAATCGAATGAAATATATATAAATATATCAAAGAATGTATAAAATACACATATATATTATAAATATATATGTTTAAAACATTATTTTAAATATTATTCTGGTTGATCCTGCCAGTAGTTATATGCTTGTCTCAAAGATTAAGCCATGCATGTCTAAGTACAAACGAATTAACAGTGAAACCGCAAAAGGCTCATTATATCAGTTATGGTTCATTAGATCGTTAACAGTTACTTGGATAACTGTGGTAATTCTAGAGCTAATACATGCAATATAAACATGGACCTTTTGGAACGTGTGCTTTTATTAGGCTAAAACCAAGCGATATCTCTTCTGAGGCATCGTTACAATGGTTGAACTCTAGATAATTTGCAGATCGTATGGTCTTGTACCGACGACAGATCTTTCAAATGTCTGCCCTATCAACTATTGATGGTAGTATCTTGGACTACCATGGTTGCAACGGGTAACGGGGAATCAGGGTTCGATTCCGGAGAGGGAGCCTGAGAAACGGCTACCACATCTAAGGAAGGCAGCAGGCGCGTAAATTACCCACTCCCAGCACGGGGAGGTAGTGACGAAAAATAACAATACAGGACTCATATCCGAGGCCCTGTAATTGGAATGAGTACACTTTAAATCCTTTAACAAGGACCTATTGGAGGGCAAGTCTGGTGCCAGCAGCCGCGGTAATTCCAGCTCCAATAGCGTATATTAAAGTTGTTGCGGTTAAAACGTTCGTAGTTGAACCTGTGCTCCATACGGGTAGCACAACTATAATATTGGTTCGTGCGTTACCTTATGTTTTGCGAGCGTATTACCGGTGGAGTTCTAATATATATTTTATCAATTTATTGATTTAAATATATATAACTCCTATTTAAACCTGCTTCAATGCTCTTTACCGAGTGTTGTTGTGGGCCGGTACAATTACTTTGAACAAATTAGAGTGCTTAAAGCAGGCTTCAAATGCCTGAATATTTTGTGCATGGAATAATGGAATAAGACCTCTGTTCTACTTTCATTGGTTTTTAGATCAAGAGGTAATGATTAATAGAAGCAGTTGGGGGCATTAGTATTACGACGCGAGAGGTGAAATTCTTGGACCGTCGTAAGACTAACTTAAGCGAAAGCATTTGCCAAAGATGTTTTCATTAATCAAGAACGAAAGTTAGAGGCTCGAAGGCGATCAGATACCGCCCTAGTTCTAACCATAAACGATGCCAGCTAGCAATTGGGTGTAGCTACTTTTATGGCTCTCTCAGTCGCTTCCCGGGAAACCAAAGCTTTTGGGCTCCGGGGGAAGTATGGTTGCAAAGCTGAAACTTAAAGGAATTGACGGAAGGGCACCACCAGGAGTGGAGCCTGCGGCTTAATTTGACTCAACACGGGAAAACTTACCAGGTCCGAACATAAATGAGTAAGACAGATTGATAGCTCTTTCTCGAATCTATGGGTGGTGGTGCATGGCCGTTCTTAGTTCGTGGAGTGATTTGTCTGGTTAATTCCGATAACGAACGAGACTCAAATATATTAAATAGATGCATTCAGGATTATGATGTTGAAACCTTATATAGCCTTCTAATATGACAACAGTAAAATGTTTGATTGTTTGAATGTGTTTATATAAGGTGGAGTCGTACCTGTTTGTTTGTCCCATTAATACGGACACTAGCTTCTTAAATGGACAAATTGCGTCTAGCAATAATGAGATTGAGCAATAACAGGTCTGTGATGCCCTTAGATGTCCTGGGCTGCACGCGCGCTACAATGAAAGTATCAACGTGTATTTCCTAGACCGAGAGGTCCGGGTAAACCGCTGAATCACTTTCATGCTTGGGATTGTGAACTGAAACTGTTCACATGAACCTGGAATTCCCAGTAAGTGCGAGTCATTAACTCGCATTGATTACGTCCCTGCCCTTTGTACACACCGCCCGTCGCTACTACCGATTGAATTATTTAGTGAGGTCTCCGGACGTGATCACTGTGACGCCTTTGTGTGTTACGGTTGTTTCGCAAAAGTTGACCGAACTTGATTATTTAGAGGAAGTAAAAGTCGTAACAAGGTTTCCGTAGGTGAACCTGCGGAAGGATCATTATTGTATTAATGAAACCTTCAAAAATAATAATAAAAAGCAATATATGGAATTGATGGATGTGATATGCTTTATTTGTACTTAAAAAATAATTAAGTGAACAAATAATATTTCATTTTTTCTAAAACTATGAAATATTAGACATTCGCAAATAAAGATCATATAAAATATACATATTAAATATAATGATACAATATTATAAAAAGATAAAAAAAATGAATACTCTAAGCGGAGGATCACTTGGCTCATGGGTCGATGAAGAACGCAGCAAACTGTGCGTCATCGTGTGAACTGCAGGACACATGAACATCGACATTTTGAACGCATATTGCAGTCCATGCTATCATCAAGTACTTTAAAAGTGCTGCATGGACTACATATGGTTGAGGGTTGTAAGAATTTTCCGAAAGAGTTGCTAAATTATATATAATTATATAATTTTTAGCATATGTTATATCAATAGATTATCATCTATGATATTAATATAAATTATATATATATATGCATTATTAAGAAGGCATATCTAGTATAAAAATGTAAAATTTTTGCTTCTAGAATAGCCTGAAAAAGTAAATGCTATACATTTATATATGGAAAATATAGATAAAATATAAATAAAACAACCTCAACTCATATGAGATTACTCCCTGAATTTAAGCATATTAATGAGGGAAGGAAAAGAAACTAACAAGGATTTTCTTAGTAGCGGCGAGCGAAAAGAAAATAGTTCAGCACTGAGTTATTTTGTTGTATAGGCAAATATAAGATGCAGTGTATGGAATATCTATTATCTAATATGAATAATTAACAGTCCAAGTCCTTCTTAAATGAGGCCATTTACCCATAGAGGGTGCCAGGCCCGTAGAGGCGTTAATGATTATTAGAAGATGTTTCCTAAGAGTCGTGTTGCTTGATAGTGCAGCACTAATATGGTGGTAAACTCCATCTAAAACTAAATATAACCATGAGACCGATAGCAAACAAGTACCGTGAGGGAAAGTTGAAAAGAACTCTGAATAGAGAGTTAAATAGTACGTGAAACTGCTTAGAGGTTAAGCCCGATGAACCTGAATATCCAATATGAAAAATTCATCGTTAAAGATGTATTAAACTTATATTAATATATTGATAATGTGCAATTTTTTCATATAAGGACATTGTAATCTGTTAATATTTGAATATAAATTTATCAAAAGGTTTGCTTAGATCAGTTTATACATTTTTATGAATTTTATTCATAATAAGTATAAAATCTAATTTAAATGCAAATACGGATAAATTATTGACAGATTTTTTAATATATAACGCTAACATTTTACATGTTGTAATAACATAGATATTTATATATATTTATGTTAATTATATGCGTTTATATGATTAACAATGCTATAGATTTAGGATACCTTCGGGACCCGTCTTGAAACACGGACCAAGGAGTCTAACATGTGTGCAAGTCATTAGGTATTTAAAATAAACCTAAGGGCGTAATTAACTTAACTGTTTTTAAAAAATATGGGATTATATATATATAATTGAAATATATATTCCATCCCGGGGCGTTCTATACAGTTATGCATTTTGATATAAATTTTATTTATATTATATATGCCTCTAACTAGAGCGTACCTTTAGCATATATGTTGTGACCCGAAAGATGGTGAACTATACCTGATCAGGTTGAAGTCAGGGGAAACCCTGATGGAAGACCATAAACAGTTCTGACGTGCAAATCGATTGTCAGAATTGGGTATAGGGGCGCAAGACTAATCGAACTATCTAGTAGCTGGTTCCCTCCGAAGTTTCCCTCAGGATAGCTGGTGCAATTAAATATTGTATAACATAATCTTATTTGGTAAAGCGAATGATTAGAGGCATTAGGGCCGAAACGACCTTAACCTATTCTCAAACTTTAAATAGGTAAGAACCTTACCTTTCTTGATATGAAGGTGAAGGCTATGATATATTGTGCCCAGTGGGCCACTTTTGGTAAGCAGAACTGGCGCTGTGGGATGAACCAAACGTGATGTTACGGCGCCCAAATTAACAACTCATACCGATACCATGAAAGGCGTTGCTTGCTTAAAACAGCAGGACGGTGGACATGGAAGTCGTAATCCGCTAAGGAGTGTGTAACAACTCACCTGCCGAAGCAACTAGCCCTTAAAATGGATGGCGCTCAAGTTGTATGCCTATACATCACCGCTAAAGTATATGATTTATATAAACATAAATTTATACTAAATTTTGAAACTTTAGTGAGTAGGAGGGTACAATGGTGTGCGTAGAAGTGTTTGGCGTAAGCCTACATGGAGCCGCCATTGGTACAGATCTTGGTGGTAGTAGCAAATAATCGAATGAGACCTTGGAGGACTGAAGTGGAGAAGGGTTTCGTGTGAACAGTGGTTGATCACGAGTTAGTCGGTCCTAAGTTCAAGGCGAAAGCTCAAAAATGTTAAGTTACATAAAAATATAATACTTAATATATTGAACGAAAGGGAATACAGTTCCAATTCCGTAACCTGTTGAGTATACGTTTGTTATTAAAAATGGGCTCTTATGCTCATCCTGGCAACAGAAACAACCATAAAGAAGCCGTCGAGAAATATCGAAAGAGTTTTCTTTTCTGTTTCATAGTCGTACTACCATGGAAGTCTTTCGAAGAGAGATATGGTAGATGGACTAGAAGAGCATGGCATTTACTGCTGTGTCGATATTTTCTCCTCGGACCTTGAAAATTTATGGTAGGGTTACGCAAATTTCTTAACAGGCCGTACCGATATCCGCAGCTGGTCTCCAAGGTGAAGAGTCTCTAGTCGATAGAATAATGTAGGTAAGGGAAGTCGGCAAATTAGATCCGTAACTTCGGGATAAGGATTGGCTCTGAAGATTGAGATAGTCGGGCTTGATTGGGAAGCAATATTATGGTTTATGTACTCGTTCTGGGTAAATTAGGATTTACGCAATTTTTCTTTAATTATTTTTTTTTTAATGGAGATTGTGTATATCTGTTCCCCGGATAGAAGTTTACGTAACCAATTGTGGAACTTTCTTGCTAATAATTTATAGAAATGTTAATTTTGAAAAGAATTTATTTTTTATAAATTTATAACGGATATCAATTAACAATCAATTCAGAACTGGCACGGACTTGGGGAATCCGACTGTCTAATTAAAACAAAGCATTGTGATGGCCCTAACGGGTGTTGACACAATGTGATTTCTGCC
>CAUJAV010000015.1:10000-16508 GCA_963082835.1 Leptogaster cylindrica | reverse complement strand
AAGAGTATTTATTATGAAAAGGTCTTACTTAATATTTCATAATGCCACTTGATACTTATTTTATATAAAACGTGGTTGCTTATTAAAACCATCAAGATGGTTACAACACATTTTCTATTAAACGTGTTTTCATAGATAATTAGCAGTGGATCAACGATGAGTACTTTAATTATGAAAAGGTCTTACTTAATATTTTCATAATGCCACTTGATACTTATTTTATATAAAACGTGGTTGCTTATTAAAACCATCAAGATGGTTATAAAACATTTTCTATTAAACGTGTTTTCTTAATAATGAGCATGCAACATGAGTATTTATTATGAAAAGGTCTTACTTAATATTTTCATAATGCCACTTGATACTTATTTTATATAAAACGTGGTTGCTTATTAAAACCATCAAGATGGTTATAAAACATTTTCTATAAAACGTGTTTTCTTAATAATGAGCATGCAACATGAGTATTTATTATGAAAAGGTCTTACTTAATATTTTCATAATGCCACTTGATACTTTTTTTATATAAAACGTGGTTGCTTATTAAAACCATCAAGATGGTTATAAAACATTTTCTATTAAACGTGTTTTCTTAATAATGAGCATGCAACATGAGTATTTATTATGAAAAGGTCTTACTTATATTTTCATAATGCCACTTGATACTTGTTTTATATAAAACGTGGTTGCTTATTAAAACCATCAAGATGGTTATAAAACATTTTCTATTAAACGTGTTTTCTTAATAACGAGCATGCAACATGAGTATTTATTATGAAAAGGTCTTACTTAATATTTTCATAATGCCACTTGATACTTATTTTATATAAAACGTGGTTGCTTATTAAAACCATCAAGATGGTTAGTATTTATTATGAAAAGGTCTTACTTAATATTTTCATAATGCCACTTGATACTTGTTTTATATAAAACGTGGTTGCTTATTAAAACCATCAAGATGGTTATAAAACATTTTCTATAAAACGTGTTTTCTTAATAATTGAGCATGCAACATGAGTATTTATTATGAAAAGGTCTTACTTAATATTTTCATAATGCCACTTGATACTTTTTTTATATAAAACGTGGTTGCTTATTAAAACCATCAAGATGGTTATAAAACATTTTCTATTAAACGTGTTTTCTTAATAATGAGCATGCAACATGAGTATTTATTATGAAAAGGTCTTACTTAATATTTTCATAATGCCACTTGATACTTGTTTTAATATAAAACGTGGTTGCTTATTAAAACCATCAAGATGGTTATAAAACATTTTCTATAAAACGTGTTTTCTTAATAATGAGCATGCAACATGAGTATTTATTATGAAAAGGTCTTACTTAATATTTTTCATAATGCCACTTGATACTTTTTTTATATAAAACGTGGTTGCTTATTAAAACCATCAAGATGGTTATAAAACATTTTCTATTAAACGTGTTTTCTTAATAATGAGCATGCAACATGAGTATTTATTATGAAAGGTCTTACTTAATATTTTCATAATGCCACTTGATACTTGTTTTATATAAAACGTGGTTGCTTATTAAAACCATCAAGATGGTTATAAAACATTTTCTATTAAACGTGTTTTCTAATAACGAGCATGCAACATGAGTATTTATTATGAAAAGGTCCTTACTTAATATTTTCATAATGCCACTTGATACTTATTTTATATAAAACGTGGTTGCTTATTAAAACCATCAAGATGGTTATAAAACATTTTCTATTAAACGTGTTTTCTTAGTAATGAGCATGCAACATGACTATTATTATAAAATGTCTTTCTTAGTATTTCCATAATAACACTTCGTATTTATTTTCTATTAAACGTGTTTTCTTAGTAATGAGCATGCAACATGACTATTATTATAAAATGGTATTTCTTAATATTTCCATAATGCCACTTGACACTCCAATAGATAGGGACAGTAGGAATCTCGTTAATCATTTCATTCGTGTTACTAATTTGTTGAGGAGGCATTTAGGCTCATTAAGAGAGTCACAGCTACTCCCGCCGTTCACCCGGCGTTTTTTTTTTCTAAATTTAAGTTCATAATACATGTCAAGCAGTCTATTAATTATTAAGCAATCATTCCGGGTAAGTCGCGTTTTTGAATAACATGAGCGACCAAACGTGTTTCCCTAACAATCATCATGAACCATAAGTATTTTTAATAAATGGTCTTTCTTAGTATTTCCATAATAACACTTCATATTCATTTTCTATTAAACGTGTTTTCTTAATAATGAGCATGCAACATGAGTATTATTATAAAATGGTCTTTCTTAGTATTTCCATAATACGACTTCATATTCATTTTCTATTAAACGTGTTTTCTTAGTAATGAGCATGCAACATGACTATTATTATAAAATGGTCTTTCTTAGTATTTCCATAATAACACTTCGTATTTATTTTCTATTAAACGTGTTTTCTTAGTAATGAGCATGCAACATGACTATTATTATAAAATGGTATTTCTTAATATTTCCATAATGCCACCTGACACTCCAATAGATAGGGACAGTAGGAATCTCGTTAATCATTTCATTCGTGTTACTAATTTGTTGAGGAGGCATTTAGGCTCATTAAGAGAGTCACAGCTACTCCCGCCGTTCACCCGGCGTTTTTTTTTTCTAAATTTAAGTTCATAATACAGGTCAAGCAGTCTATTAATTATTAAGCAATCATTCCGGGTAAGTCGCGTTTTTGAATAACATGAGCGACCAAACGTGTTTCCCTAACAATCATCATGAACCATAAGTATTTTTAATAAATGGTCTTTCTTAGTATTTCCATAATAACACTTCATATTCATTTTCTATTAAACGTGTTTTCTTAATAATGAGCATGCAACATGAGTATTATTATAAAATGGTCTTTCTTAGTATTTCCATAATACGACTTCATATTCATTTTCTATTAAACGTGTTTTCTTAGTAATGAGCATGCAACATGACTATTATTATAAAATGGTCTTTCTTAGTATTTCCATAATAACACTTCGTATTTATTTTCTATTAAACGTGTTTTCTTAGTAATGAGCATGCAACATGACTATTATTATAAAATGGTATTTCTTAATATTTCCATAATGCCACTTGACACTCCAATAGATAGGGACAGTAGGAATCTCGTTAATCATTTCATTCGTGTTACTAATTTGTTGAGGAGGCATTTAGGCTCATTAAGAGAGTCACAGCTACTCCCGCCGTTCACCCGGCGTTTTTTTTTTCTAAATTTAAGTTCATAATACATGTCAAGCAGTCTATTAATTATTAAGCAATCATTCCGGGTAAGTCGCGTTTTTGAATAACATGAGCGACCAAACGTGTTTCCCTAACAATCATCATGAACCATAAGTATTTTTAATAAATGGTCTTTCTTAGTATTTCCATAATAACACTTCATATTCATTTTCTATTAAACGTGTTTTCTTAATAATGAGCATGCAACATGAGTATTATTATAAAATGGTCTTTCTTAGTATTTCCATAATACGACTTCATATTCATTTTCTATTAAACGTGTTTTCTTAGTAATGAGCATGCAACATGACTATTATTATAAAATGGTCTTTCTTAGTATTTCCATAATAACACTTCGTATTTATTTTCTATTAAACGTGTTTTCTTAGTAATGAGCATGCAACATGACTATTATTATAAAATGGTATTTCTTAATATTTCCATAATGCCACCTGACACTCCAATAGATAGGGACAGTAGGAATCTCGTTAATCATTTCATTCGTGTTACTAATTTGTTGAGGAGGCATTTAGGCTCATTAAGAGAGTCACAGCTACTCCCGCCGTTCACCCGGCGTTTTTTTTTTTCTAAATTTAAGTTCATAATACAGGTCAAGCAGTCTATTAATTATTAAGCAATCATTCCGGGTAAGTCGCGTTTTTGAATAACATGAGCGACCAAACGTGTTTCCCTAACAATCATCATGAACCATAAGTATTTTTAATAAATGGTCTTTCTTAGTATTTCCATAATAACACTTCATATTCATTTTCTATTAAACGTGTTTTCTTAATAATGAGCATGCAACATGAGTATTATTATAAAATGGTCTTTCTTAGTATTTCCATAATACGACTTCATATTCATTTTCTATTAAACGTGTTTTCTTAGTAATGAGCATGCAACATGACTATTATTATAAAATGGTCTTTCTTAGTATTTCCATAATAACACTTCGTATTTATTTTCTATTAAACGTGTTTTCTTAGTAATGAGCATGCAACATGACTATTATTATAAAATGGTATTTCTTAATATTTCCATAATGCCACTTGACACTCCAATAGATAGGGACAGTAGGAATCTCGTTAATCATTTCATTCGTGTTACTAATTTGTTGAGGAGGCATTTAGGCTCATTAAGAGAGTCACAGCTACTCCCGCCGTTCACCCGGCGTTTTTTTTTTTCTAAATTTAAGTTCATAATACATGTCAAGCAGTCTATTAATTATTAAGCAATCATTCCGGGTAAGTCGCGTTTTTGAATAACATGAGCGACCAAACGTGTTTCCCTAACAATCATCATGAACCATAAGTATTTTTAATAAATGGTCTTTCTTAGTATTTCCATAATAACACTTCATATTCATTTTCTATTAAACGTGTTTTCTTAATAATGAGCATGCAACATGAGTATTATTATAAAATGGTCTTTCTTAGTATTTCCATAATACGACTTCATATTCATTTTCTATTAAACGTGTTTTCTTAGTAATGAGCATGCAACATGACTATTATTATAAAATGGTCTTTCTTAGTATTTCCATAATAACACTTCGTATTTATTTTCTATTAAACGTGTTTTCTTAGTAATGAGCATGCAACATGACTATTATTATAAAATGGTATTTCTTAATATTTCCATAATGCCACCTGACACTCCAATAGATAGGGACAGTAGGAATCTCGTTAATCATTTCATTCGTGTTACTAATTTGTTGAGGAGGCATTTAGGCTCATTAAGAGAGTCACAGCTACTCCCGCCGTTCACCCGGCGTTTTTTTTTTTCTAAATTTAAGTTCATAATACAGGTCAAGCAGTCTATTAATTATTAAGCAATCATTCCGGGTAAGTCGCGTTTTTGAATAACATGAGCGACCAAACGTGTTTCCCTAACAATCATCATGAACCATAAGTATTTTTAATAAATGGTCTTTCTTAGTATTTCCATAATAACACTTCATATTCATTTTCTATTAAACGTGTTTTCTTAATAATGAGCATGCAACATGAGTATTATTATAAAATGGTCTTTCTTAGTATTTCCATAATACGACTTCATATTCATTTTCTATTAAACGTGTTTTCTTAGTAATGAGCATGCAACATGACTATTATTATAAAATGGTCTTTCTTAGTATTTCCATAATAACACTTCGTATTTATTTTCTATTAAACGTGTTTTCTTAGTAATGAGCATGCAACATGACTATTATTATAAAATGGTATTTCTTAATATTTCCATAATGCCACTTGACACTCCAATAGATAGGGACAGTAGGAATCTCGTTAATCATTTCATTCGTGTTACTAATTTGTTGAGGAGGCATTTAGGCTCATTAAGAGAGTCACAGCTACTCCCGCCGTTCACCCGGCGTTTTTTTTTTTCTAAATTTAAGTTCATAATACATGTCAAGCAGTCTATTAATTATTAAGCAATCATTCCGGGTAAGTCGCGTTTTTGAATAACATGAGCGACCAAACGTGTTTCCCTAACAATCATCATGAACCATAAGTATTTTTAATAAATGGTCTTTCTTAGTATTTCCATAATAACACTTCATATTCATTTTCTATTAAACGTGTTTTCTTAATAATGAGCATGCAACATGAGTATTATTATAAAATGGTCTTTCTTAGTATTTCCATAATACGACTTCATATTCATTTTCTATTAAACGTGTTTTCTTAGTAATGAGCATGCAACATGACTATTATTATAAAATGGTCTTTCTTAGTATTTCCATAATAACACTTCGTATTTATTTTCTATTAAACGTGTTTTCTTAGTAATGAGCATGCAACATGACTATTATTATAAAATGGTATTTCTTAATATTTCCATAATGCCACTTGACACTCCAATAGATAGGGACAGTAGGAATCTCGTTAATCATTTCATTCGTGTTACTAATTTGTTGAGGAGGCATTTACGCCCCTTAAGAGAGTCACAGCTACTCCCGCCGTTCGCCCGCGCGTACTGCACGACGAAAATACGTGTCTTTATTCTTATAAATTTGAAATTTTTCTTTTATTTAATGTATGACTTTCTATATCTACAATATGTTTTTCTATAACTGGAAAACCACCATATATTGAACCCATATTATCATATTACATATATTGCTATTTGTATATGCATATATAGTGGGAAAAGCCGACAACCTTAATTCAAAACTCTTCATAACATTTAACAAGCAGCTTGAGGGCATTTTATATTGAACCCTGTTTCTTAATCAAATACCAATAT
>CAUJAV010000015.1:0-2500 GCA_963082835.1 Leptogaster cylindrica | reverse complement strand
GTATAATGTGTATACTCCTTTTACTTGACTTACGTTAATGAATATACACGCACAAAATACTTTGTACATGTATTTTCAATAAGTCAGTTACAAAAAATCTCTTATAACCAAAGGTTATTTAATAATGAATTTTATCATTAATATGAAACATCGTTTGTTAGTAACCATAAAGACGGTTTATCAAAAATGTTCCAAAACACATCATTATAAAATTAATCATAATGAATACTGACAATTTCACTATAGTAAAATTTTCATTCTCGTTCGTGACAAAATTTTGGCTTAAAAAAATAGGATCGACCCAAAGTGTTTTCTTAATAATGATCATGCAACATGAGTATTTATTATGAAAAGGTCTTTCTTAATATTTTCATAATGCCACTTGATACTTATTTTATATAAAACGTGGTTACTTATTAAAACCATCAAGATGGTTATAACACACTTTATAATTTTCATTCTCGTTCGTGACAAAATTTTCGCTAAAAAAAATGGGATCGACCCAAAGTGCTTTCTTAATAATGATCATGCAACATGAGTATTTATTATGAAAAGGTCTTTCTTAATATTTTCATAATGCCACTTGATACTTATTTTATATAAAACGTGGTTACTTATTAAAACCATTAAGATGGTTATAACACACTTTATAATTTTCATTCTCGTTCGTGACAAAATTTTCGCCTAAAAAAATGGGATCGACCCAAAGTGCTTTCTTAATAATGAGCATGCAACATGAGTATTTATTATGAAAAGGTCTTACTTAATATTTTCATAATGCCACTTGATACTTTTTTTTATATAAAACGTGGTTGCTTATTAAAACCATCAAGATGGTTATAAAACATTTTCTATTAAACGTGTTTTCTTAATAATGAGCATGCAACATGAGTATTTATTATGAAAAGGTCTTACTTAATATTTTCATAATGCCACTTGATACTTGTTTTATATAAAACGTGGTTGCTTATTAAAACCATCAAGATGGTTATAAAACATTTTCTATAAAACGTGTTTTCTTAATAATGAGCATGCAACATGAGTATTTATTATGAAAAGGTCTTACTTAATATTTTCATAATGCCACTTGATACTTTTTTTATATAAAACGTGGTTGCTTATTAAAACCATCAAGATGGTTATAAAACATTTTCTATTAAACGTGTTTTCTTAATAATGAGCATGCAACATGAGTATTTATTATGAAAAGGTCTTACTTAATATTTTCATAATGCCACTTGATACTTATTTTATATAAAACGTGGTTGCTTATTAAAACCATCAAGATGGTTACAACACATTTTCTATTAAACGTGTTTTCTTAATAATGAGCATGCAACATGAGTATTTATTATGAAAAGGTCTTACTTAATATTTTCATAATGCCACTTGATACTTATTTTATATAAAACGTGGTTGCTTATTAAAACCATCAAGATGGTTATAAAACATTTTCTATAAAACGTGTTTTCTTAATAATGAGCATGCAACATGAGTATTTATTATGAAAAGGTCTTACTTAATATTTTCATAATGCCACTTGATACTTTTTTTATATAAAACGTGGTTGCTTATTAAAACCATCAAGATGGTTATAAAACATTTTCTATTAAACGTGTTTTCTTAATAATGAGCATGCAACATGAGTATTTATTATGAAAAGGTCTTACTTAATATTTTCATAATGCCACTTGATACTTATTTTATATAAAACGTGGTTGCTTATTAAAACCATCAAGATGGTTACAACACATTTTCTATTAAACGTGTTTTCTTAATAATGAGCATGCAACATGAGTATTTATTATGAAAAGGTCTTACTTAATATTTTCATAATGCCACTTGATACTTATTTTATATAAAACGTGGTTGCTTATTAAAACCATCAAGATGGTTATAAAACATTTTCTATTAAACGTGTTTTCTTAATAATGAGCATGCAACATGAGTATTTATTATGAAAAGGTCTTACTTAATATTTTCATAATGCCACTTGATACTTGTTTTATATAAAACGTGGTTGCTTATTAAAACCATCAAGATGGTTATAAAACATTTTCTATAAAACGTGTTTTCTTAATAATGAGCATGCAACATGAGTATTTATTATGAAAAGGTCTTACTTAATATTTTCATAATGCCACTTGATACTTTTTTTATATAAAACGTGGTTGCTTATTAAAACCATCAAGATGGTTATAAAACATTTTCTATTAAACGTGTTTTCTTAATAATGAGCATGCAACATGAGTATTTATTATGAAAAGGTCTTACTTAATATTTTCATAATGCCACTTGATACTTGTTTTATATAAAACGTGGTTGCTTATTAAAACCATCAAGATGGTTATAAAACATTTTCTATTAAACGTGTTTTCTTAATAACGAGCATGCAACATGAGTATTTATTATGAAAAGGTCTTACTTAATATTTCATAATGCCACTTGATACTTATTTTATATAAAACGTGGTTGCTTATTAAAACCATCAAGATGGTTA
>CAUJAV010000014.1:0-42051 GCA_963082835.1 Leptogaster cylindrica | reverse complement strand
AGGGTACATCAGGTGCCGTGGTCAATTTGGATGTGCATAGATATGGAGGTCTGCCGCCTTCTGCGCATCTAGAATTTTAAAAATTAAAAGAGGAAAACGCAAATTTGAAGATGCAGATGAAACTTTTAAAAAAACAAAATGATGCGTCTTTTGTGGAAAAAAGTAAAGAAATTTTCTCTGCAGAATTAGCTCAGATTATAGAGCACAATTTAAAAAATGGCAAAAAAGCTAAAAGTGGACAGGGGTTTTAGGTACAGTACAGAATTAAAAAAGTTCTGCTTGAGTGTATATTTTATTTCACCGTCAGCATATTTCTTTTTAATCAAAAAATTTGGATTGCCATCGAATAGAACATTGACTCGGTTTATTGAACATTGGCCTTCTAGTCCCGGTCTGCATGAAATGTTATTTCATACAATGAAATTAAAAATTTTAAATTTAGGTGAAAATGCGCAAAATTGCATTATATGTCTCGACGAGATATCTCTGCAAACACATTTGTTTTTAATAAAGCAACCGCGCGAAATAATTGGATTAGAGGATGACGGTGAAAATAAAACGCGTTTACCTGCGAAATATAATCTTGTTGTATTGGTACGAGGCTTAACCCACCGTTACACCATCTCGTGGGGTATTATTCGGTGCATACTCCTGTGCCGCCAAATTATTTAAAAATGTATTTTTGATACTGTCAAACATTTATTAGATGTCCAAATGAAACCGAGAGTGGTCATTTCAGATCAAGGGACAAACTTTCAAGTTAAACAAACTCCTAGGAGTTTCTCAAACAAAACCCGCACTTCTTCGCTCATGAGCAAAAAATTTATTATATGTTTGACACACCCCACCTTCTTAAGTCTCTCTGGCGAAACTTTATAAAGTATGATATTGTTTTCCATTCCAAACGAGCTTCTTGGCAAGATGTCTGTGATTTATATAATCATTCTCAAACCCAATGTTTTAAACTCGCCCCAAAACTGACCAAGCACCATATCAATCCAAGCACTTTCAAAAAATGAGGGTAAAACTTGCAGCGCAGTCGATTAGCGCCACAGTTGCTGCAAGTTTATATATGCTCGTCAGTTTCAATGCAGCAGCATCCCCAACAGCCATAAACATCGCTGAATTAATTGAAAAGTTCGACAAGTTGTTCGATCTTTTCAATTCTTCTAGACTGAGGGATAAAAAACAATTTAGAAACGCATTTTCGGGCGAGGGATACCAATTAGACTTTCTTCGAGAAATGGAGAGTCTCATTGAAAGTATAGAATTTTTCCATAAAGAGAAAAATATGACAGGGAAAATCAAATTTCTTAATGGCTGGCTGCAAAATATCAAAGTGCTTGTAAATTTATTCGCTGATTTAAAATCAGAGTCCATATCTTTTATTTTAACACGTAACTTGAATCAGGACGTGTTAGAAAATTCGTTTGGAATTATTCGAAAGAAAGGTGGCAACAGTAGTACTTTGACTCCATATATGTTTTCCTGCGGTTTCAAGAAATTTTTTTCTGTGCAGTATATGGAGCAATTAGTATCATATGGTCCTTGCGAATTTCACGAAACATTTGAATCGCTCTCAAATTTAAATATTTCGTTCCTTGATACTACTTCTCAAGTCTTGCCAAGTTCAACATTTCTTCTTGGTACAGCCTACACAGAGATGGATTATGTCGGGGAGAATGCATTCCATTATCTTGCTGGATGGCTTTTGAAGAAAAATAGGGATCAGCATCAGTACAGAGAACACTTTGTTCCGGAACAAAGTGTATCATCTGTATTTTTATCTTTTAAAGAATACGAAAAAGGAAAATTAATAGTTCCCAATCAAGATTTCGTAGATAATTTAAAAAAATTAGAGGTGAAATTTTCAGAAAATTTCGATAGGATTAGTACAGAGAAAAACATTGAATTTAAATTATTAGATATACTTAGGGACGAATTCACATATAATTGTTGTATTAGGCAGAATAGGGATTATATTGTTAGACTGTATATTAGAGTACGAATTTATTACTTAATAAAAGATTATAATAATAACCATAAGACGTTCGACGCCAGTAGGAAATGGTTAAGCGTTCTGCATTTATAGATAGCTAGTTTTGAATATTTCTATTTTCATGCTTTAGGTTTAGTATTCCCTGTCTTGTGTTAGTTGTTTGGGGAGAGGGTGCAACGGCAGTTGGGGATGGGGGAGGGGGGGGGGGGGGGGGGGGGGGGGTTGATTAACAGTTATAATATATATTAAGTTAAGTAATATGTAATTAGAATCGTAAACGCTGTTTTGCTTATATTATTTTGTTATAATTTGCTGCGTAGATAGTTTATGAAAAGCCAAATGATTATAACCAAAATACTGATGGCTACATTTGATTTTTTTTGTAGTATAGTATGTAGTGCTGTTGTTATTGTTTTAATTTGTTGTGTATAGTTTTTCCAAAGCCAAATGATGACAGTATTCAACATAAGACTATTTTTGTCTTCCTGGTTTAATGTTGTTATTGTTTTAATTTGTTGTGTAGTTTTTCCAAAGCCAAATGATGACAGTATTCAACATAAGACTATTTTTGTCTTCCTGCTTTAATGTGCTGATGGCTCCACTTCAATATTTTAAGCAAATTTTTGTTTTCTAGATAGTTTTGCCTGTTATATATTTTATATAATCCCAAATTAATTCATATATAATTTCAGGAACATTTTAATGAAAAATGCAGTTCTTAGGATCGTCTAGGCTAAGTTATATTAATGTGTAAAATTTAAAATTTTTATTCCTTTTATCTGATAATAAAAAGATCTCTTTACAAAATATCACAGCGTTTTCATTCATAATTCAGGTCGGTGTTAAAATTGACACTATTCGTTACTTCCTTATTATGCGTATGCTGGCACATATAAATTTACTTAATTTTTTGAATTATTTCATGTTTGTTTAAAACTGTAAATAAAATAAACATTGTATTTCGAGTATAATAAATTTTTCAAATATGTTCTCAAATGCACTAGTTAAATGCACTTTATTACAAAAAAAAACTTAAGAAGAATCAATTTATGCGTTTTTTATCAAAATATGCGATAAAAAAATATTTTTAACAAACTTCAAAATTTTTAAAATAATCTAAAAATTTCGTCAGATTTGAAGCACCCTGTACGACACTCCCCGATTCCTTATCCCGCTTCAATAAAAGCTATTCTGTTGCTATTTTCTAAGCAACAACTGACAGTTCACTACTACAAGTCAAGCGTGCTTCACAGACAGTGTTTACGCCAAGTTTCCCTTCTTAGTTTAGAATTTTAGATATTCTTTACTTGAGGCGAGCGGAAAACAATTTCGTTCAGCAATTACGGCTCGTGAGTGAAAAAGAGCCGAAAAGAATCATTCATTTCGGCTCTTCGTGCGCTGTGCCTGCAGTGACTTGGTACAAGGATAAAATTGCCGCCGATAGGTTTTTATAGACCGGGCACGAAAACCGGTTTGACGCTTATTTAACTCATGAATCGTTCTTTTCGACTCTGCTCCCGAGTGAATCAAATTTTCAACTCTCAGAATTTTCGAATCCCTTCTCGAGTTTTATTTTAGTTCATGAGCAGAAACATTTGGTTCACGAAACATTCAGCTCACATGAATTCCATTCGCTTGTGCGTGAGCCGAAATTTTTTCACTCTCCGAAGCCTGCTTTTTAGCGGCTGGAGCTTTTCAGGAAAAACACGAACGAATCAGTGGAGCTTATATAACAAGATCTCCTTCGACTTCAGGAAGCACGGATCATGGAAATGAAAGGAACATCAATGTTCAGGTCACCATACCGGAGAAATTTCCTGATATCCCTCATACCTGGGGATATTTTGATGGAAACCTGCTACAATGGCAAGGGTTTCGGGATCAATTTATAGCACGCATACATAAGAATAAGGACATCACGGCAGCATATAAATTTTCATATATGAGGAAATCGTTAAAAGGAGAAGTCCTTAACACCTTAGGACAATGACAACACACGGAAGATTCATACCAGGATGCTTGGGATAGCCTCAACCACATATACAATAGGAAATACCCGACCTGCCGAGCGTACATGCAGGAATGGCAAAATCTGCCATACATAAAAGGGACACCTACGGCTTCGGAATTGCAGCAATTGGCCAATTCAACTCATGACATGATCAGGCAATTGAGAGGACAGGATATACCCGTTGATGCGTGGGATATGATCGTGGTACATAACTTACACGAACGATTGGATCCGGAAACTTCTCGCCAATGGGAATTATATCGAAAGTCCGAGCTCCAACAGCAAGAGAGTTTCTGGAATTTATAGACAAGCAGGCCGCAGCTTTGTCAAATATGCAGAATCGGCAAGCTATTAATAAAATTAGCCAATCAGGAAGCAACCACGGATCAGTGCGAGACTCTCTGGCGGGAAAGAACACCCCCGGAACTAGTAGGTCTTCTACTCCTTTATCGGCAACCGAGAGACGACCACCCAGGATAATTCAAATTCAAGGGAAAACATTTGAGAATTATTTTCCTAAAATAAGAGACATTGTAATTTTGCCACATTATACAACAAAAATTATAGGAAACGAAACAATGGAAACTTTAACATTTGAAGAACTACACTTAAAAGAAATACAAAGTAATAGAGAAACAATTAAAGAAATCTCAACTAAACATAAAATACACTCCATATTTACCATTTCTTTTAGTTCAATAATTTTGATAATAATTTTAATATTATTATCCATTAAAATCTCTAAAATCATAATAAAAAAAAGAAAAACTTCGTCGAAGCCTCAGTCAAGTGATGGGGGTGTTACATATCATAGGGAACCAGAGGTAGAAGAAATTAGGCTTAACATAATTTAAACTTTGGATTTTGATCCACTTATCTATGATTCAGCCTTTAACAATTCGATCATTGCATAGACATGATCATTCATGCTATCGTTGCATAGATCATAGAAGGAAAAATTAATTAAAGATCTTCATATCCAATTTCCACGATTCATCTAGCTATGCAATTTCTATCAAAACAAATAGATAGAAGTCTTCTAGAACCAAAACATCCCTTGATAATGATTCATTCGCTAGCAAGTGATCTTCTATCATTGCTAGATAATCCGGATATTATTTCTAAATATCCAATCCGATAAATTAATTAAGATTTTGTTGACACAAGTGTGCATCAGAGGCATCCTAAGATTTTGTTGACACAGGTGTGCATCATAGCACTCCTAGACAAAGAACTCATCCTTTGGAGTGGGGATAAAAGATAAAATATAAATAGAGAATATTTAATGACATAGTTAGTTGGGCGGTGATAGTTGAGCGGTTATAATTAAACGATTTTTTCTTAATTAGTTGAACGGTCATAACTTGAATAAGTAAATATTTCAGTTGAGTGATGTTAAAGTTCTATTCTGTTTCTAAATAAAATCCTAGTTAAAAATTAAAGTAAAGTGAATGTGAAAGAAATAAATATAAGTTACATAAGTGTTAAAAAAAAAACATTTCTATTAAATAAAGTTTATCAAGTAAATGTTTCGTGTTTTTTTTTCATTCTCAACATAATTCAAAATAAAATTGGCGCAGCCGGTAGGATTTGCCAAGTGATTTTGAAATTAAATCGCGAGTGTTTAATTTATACACCTTATGGCAATTCTGAACAATCAAATAAATACGAAAAACAACCAGCAGAAGTGGTATAACTAAACTTTTCGTAATATTTGAACTTATTTGAGAGTGAAAAGTGAAAACCGAGTGAAACAAACAAAATAAAAATATCGTCGTACTTATTATAAAATAAAATAATAAAATTATGTGAATTACTTATGTGAAATAAAATACTAAATAAAATATATCATCAAACTAAATAATAAATATATAATTACAAATTAAAAATATCGTCGAACTTAACAAAAAAAAAAAAGTGAATAAAATTGTGTTAAAAATAAAATAAAACACCTAAATAATAATAACTGAATAAATACACAAAATACCAGAAAATTTTTTAAGTCATCTCTAATCCCTGATGACATCTTTAAATCAACTTTGAAAAAATCCGAAGACATCTGTAAAACCGCCAACTCCTCCGAGAACAACACAACATCGGAGTTCAACCCAATTCAACCCAACTCAACTCAAATCAACCCAATTCAACTCAACTCAACTCAAATCAACTTTACTCCTACTTAACAACAGACTTCGGACAACATACGAATTTCAGGATCTAGTACAAAACTAGAAGCAAGGTACAATTTAAAATATATACTTATGTATGAATATAGATTCACAAATTAAAAACTTAATAGACTTATTTAGTAAAATAAGTATTACAAATAATAAAACAAAAATGGAACCACTTGTATTAAATATTGATCCTCTTAAATACCTCAATAAATTACCCGAATTCTATGGAGAATATAAAGATTTACAGAACTTTATGTAAGTACCTAGTTTTTCAAATGCGTAGTTTAGCTTCTGAAAAAAAATAATTTGCTAACTGGGACTAGGAGAGAAAGAAAAAAAAATAAAGAACAGGATAACGAACCGCTGAAGGAACGATCATAAAAATGAAAAATAACAAACATCTGGTTATCATTTTTATACCCTAGATGTAGGGTATATTAGTTTTGAGCGAACGTTTGCAACGCCAAGAAATAATCGTCGCAGAAAAGAAAGAACTATATATTCATGATTGGGAAGTGAAAAGAAACCGTTTTATGCATGTCCGTCTGTCTGTCTGTCTGTCTGTCTGTTTGTCTGTCTGGCTGTGTGTCTGTCTGTCGAGACGATAACTCGAGAACGCTTGTAGCTAGAGACTTGTAATTTGGTACAATAATATTTGATTAAAATTGCAAGGTCAAGTTCGAAGATGAGCAAAATCGGGCAACTGCTTCTTAGTGTTGCCATATAAGCCTGAGTCGTTTTTATACAAAAATGTTGATATAAGAATGAGTATATTTTTATACATCTAGGGTATCACGTAATTGGTGTGACCAATTGCTTCCTTACTAGTTTGACTTCGGGTCTCGAGCGATCCGCGTTGCTCACACAAATTGAGGATCGGAAAGTATGCAGCGATGCAAGATTTTTCACGATCGATCCTGTGTGGCATATGAATATTCTCCCTAGGACATGATGGCCTTAGAAAAAAAAATAAAAATAACACGCAATTGAGTTTTGCGGGGTTGTTGTCTTCTTGCATTGATCACGCATTCGAAGTAGTGCAGTAAAGCAATAAAGAAGTGCAAACAAAATTTTAAAAAACTGTGCGGATAGGACTGTGCGGAAATATAGTAAAAACAAAAAAAGGACCAAAAAGTGCATACCTATAACTTTATACAAAAATGTGAGTAATTTCACTGAGTTGTGATAGGTATTTTGATTAGTGTAGTTTTGTGTTAGTTAATATTGCTGCCAGTAGTGGAGTGACATTAAAAAGAAAACAAAAAAAATAAACGTTTAATTTTCTATATAGTTTTCTCAATGCTCGGTCTGTGGTATGTATGAGGATGGGTGTTTCCTCCTCTACATTTGATAATTTTTGCTAAAAGGATGGCTCTCCTCCTTATCATCCTAGAGGATGGGTGTTTCCTCCTCTACTTCGAGCTGGGATTTTAAGGATGGGTTTCCTCCTTATTATCTTAGAGGATTGGGTGTTTCCTCCTCTATTTTACAGCGAAGTGTGAAAGGATGTTTAGTATAAAAGTCGTTTTAGGGGATGGGTGTTTCCTCCTCTACATTGTCTTGTGGCGCTCCCTTGACAATGAGTGAATAGAGCATTGACAAAAATAAATAATTTCTAGTTTTCTCGCGTTTGAAAGTATTTACTCTGGCAGTGATATTACGAACAGTGTAATAGAAAAGTAGTTTGATTTGCCCCGTAGTATCGAAGTACCTGGCTCAGCCTTCTTTTTGTTTATTTTTAGGTTCGACCAACCACCACGTCAATCCAGCGACGGCTTTAAGACTTGCGACGCCTGTTTATGTTTGGGCTTGAGAAAAAAAAAAGAAATAAATAAAAGCTAAAAAAAAAATATATATATATATATATATGTGTCTTCGTTTAAAATGTTTTTTTTTACATTTTTCTTCTTTTTTTTCTTTAAATTCTTACATTTATAAGTCTCATAGATAAAGTTCATCCAACTTTACTGCGTTATGATAACTTGGGACAAAGTATTTTTTCAGATATCATAAAAACCAAACTAAAAGGAAAACCACGTGAAATTGTAGAAATTAATAATCACGTAACAGGTTGGCTTGAAATTAAAGAAATTTTAATAAATAATTTTGGTGATAGTTCAAGTATTGAGGAACTATTTGATCAATTAAGATCAGTGACATTTAAAACAAACAGTTTAAATTTCTATAATGAACTCAAAATAGTATTGAGAAGACTTAACGTCAAAACAAAATTAACATATGGAGAAAATCTCGAATTTACGAGTCAATTGATCAGTAACAACAAAAATTCAGCGTTAATAATTTTCAAAAATAAACTTCCAGAACCAATGCGTTCAATAATATTTTGTAGAAATCCAACTACCCTAGAATCAGCAATGGAAATTCTTCATGCATCTGGTTATGCACTTCTAAACGTCAATCAAAATAAACCAAATAATAATAATAACAATAACAGATATATTGGAAAAAATAAATCAGTTCAAACCAATAATTTCAGAAATAATAATAACAACATTAGAAACAACTATAATAATTTCAGAAACAATTATAATAATAATAATCAAAACAATAATAACAGAAATAACAACTACAACAACCGCTTTGGTGTAACAAATAGAAATTATAACTACAAATATCCCCAAAACCAAAATGTTAATTCAACACAATATAACAGAAACGAATATGGAAATTCACCAGAACGAGAGAATCAACGAAATACCAACAGAGGTCAAAACTACCAAACGAACAGAAACCAATTTAATTCTCCAAATTTTTATAGATATAACAATATTCAAAATGAACAATTTAACAGACCTTTCTATAACTCAAACGATAATAACGATAGACCAGAACCCATGGAAGTTGATTTAGCAGAAGTTTCAAATACACGAAACAATTCTCAGGGAAAATATAATCCAAATCCACAACCTTCAAATTTTCAATCACAAGCCTCCAAGCGAAACTTCCATATATAACCATTAAAGGAAAAATAAGACCTTTGAAATTTATTATCGATTCCGGCGCTACAAATTCAATTATTAACCCAGGACTATGTAATCCGAAATATATTAATTCTATAAAACCAATTCAATTAAAAACGCTAAGTGATAAAGTGGATGTCATAGAAATGGCAAGTGTACCACTTTTTCAAGAATTTGGACGTTCAAAATACCCAATAGATTTTTATGTTTACCACTTTCACGACAAATACGATGGACTCATTGGTAACAATATATTAATTCCACTAGAAGCAGAACTAAATTTTAAAAATAAAACTTTAAAAGTAAAAAATGAAACATTACCCTTGCATTTTGATCTTGAAAAAGAAAAACCCCAATATCTTGTGCAAAACTAGAATGAGGGAGAGTTAATGCTCACTGTACCACAGAGAGAAGGACTCGTATTCCTCAAGGAGTCGAAATCCACAGATGGAAACTTGATTATCCAAGAAGGGGTATATCACGTACAAGATTACAAGGTTAATGCTAAAACTAAAGTTGTTTAGTGCACACATGCACTAAAACCCTAACAATTGTGAATAACTTAATTGGGCATGATCGACCAACTGCAACTCGCGGATGATCGCTCAGAGCACTTACAATTTCGGAGTTCTAACTCCGAAATTTGAGCACAACGACCACTGTACAAAGTATAAAAGCCGCAGCGCGGTTGAACTCGCTCTCTTTTCGCCTGGATCCGCCAGGAAGAACAGTCCTCTAATCTAAATTCTGAGTCTTGATCAGAACATTCCTCTAATCTAATTCTGAGTCTTGATCAGAATATTTCCTCTTCTTCATTCTGAGTCTTGATCAGAATAGTCCTACTACTTAATTCTGAGTCTTGATCAGAACATTTCCTCTATTCAATTCTGAGTTTCGATCAGAATATTCCTGCTATTTAATTTGAGTCTCGATCAAATTAATTAGTTCTTTTCCTCTTACACTAGGTATTGACTAGTTGAGCTAATTATTCCCGCAATCGATTATAATTTCGATTTAATTGATAAATTCCTACTTGTTTGAGTTCTGATCAAACAAGGCATTTCCCGTTATTTGCTTGTGTCACGAACAAGAAAATAACTTCCATCACTCGTTTGGGTACTGACCACTCGAAATCCTAGTGTGCTGGGTACCGAACAGTACAAGATTTCATTCCCTTTCCTTGTGTGGTTTGTAAACGAACAAACCACTCGTATTGCACTCGCTGGTAATTACCACGAGATCCGTTGTTCTGAGTAACGATCAGTGCAACATTCCTAAATTTCCTATTGTTTGGGTATTGACCAAACAATTAACCACATTTCAGTATCTCCATTTCATCAGTGCAACCGGCATCTCAACCGTAAGTACAGTTTTCAATTAACCGTTCGAAACAATCGTCTGGAATCAAGAATATACCACTTGATTGCAGCCAAGTTAAGAACAAGAATAAACCTTCACCTGCTAATTTACAAAGCAGGACAGAACTTCTAGGTAATTAATTATTATCACATCGATATAAGTTCTCGCGGTAGTTAGTAGTACAATTTACAGGAAACTGATATAACACCGGCACCCTCTTCAATTTTTTTTAATTGTTCATTCACTCACACTCGTGAGATCGGATCGAACATTTTATGGTCCTTCGAGCCGGATAATTACTGTTGTATCATTTTCCGTAAATAACTGCTACCCATTTCCACAACCATCACCATGTCGCTCAAGGAATTACTCACAAAACAACAAGCCCTGGGTGAAATCATTACCAGATCAGCTGACAATTACGCGCAAATGGCGTCAACAAAACGTACTAAAGGTCTCATAACGGAACGGCTATCAGAGGTCAAGCAAAATTGGAAGGAGTATAAGAGGAATCATTGCGCTATACTGATCGCTGCCCGAGATTGCACAAAGGAGGAAAAGGACGAATACGAATATCTCAAAGACAGTGGTTTCTATGACCTCGAGGAACAATATTTCGAATTTCTGGGATTGTTGCAAGACGACCTAGCCCAGCTACAAGAAACCTCGACGAACGAGCAGGCAAAAAGGGACGAAAGGCACCATGTTCCCAGTAAATCGGGTCCAAGCAGCTCAGCAAACAGTTCCGTCTTACGCCTCCCAAGTATAACAATTCCATCGTTTTCAGGGTCATATGAAGCATGGAGGTCCTTCCATGATTTATTTAACGCTCTAGTACATACAAACGCCGAGCTTACGGCAGCCCAAAAGCTTCACTATTTAAAATCCTGTGTGAAAGGAGAGGCTGAACATCTCCTGCGGCAATTTCCAATTACCGATGCCAGCTACGATAGTGCTTGGAAGGTTCTCCTAAATCGATATGACAACAAACGGGTTTTAGTGAATACGCAGCTTAAATTACTGTTCAGTTTACCTAAACTTAACATCGAAACAGCCATTGGAATCAAAACTCTTCTAGATAAATCTTGTGAGTGTTTATATGAACTTCAAGCTCTGGGTGTCTCCATAACAAACTGGGATGTCATCTTAATTCACATGCTCATTCAACGTCTACCTCCCGAAACTCATAAATTATGGGAAGAGACTCAGAAGGACTCCGATGACTTATCCACATTTGAAAGTTTCAAAAGTTTTCTGGAAAGGAGATTTCGAACCTTAGAAGCAATTGCAAATACGAAGCCAGCAATTGCGGATCGACAGCTGCAGCAAAGAAGTAACAAGGCCGGAACCTATTTTGCAACATCGTCGGAAAAATGCTGTTTGTGCAAAGAACCGCATCCGCTTTATAAATGTTCCAAGTTCAACAATCTAGACACTAATAAAAGATATCAAGTTGTCACCTCTAGACAACTATGTGTCAATTGCCTTTCAAGAAAACATAAATTACAGTTCTGCTCAAGCAAGGTGAATTGTCGCCGATGTGGACGGCGTCACCATTCGTTACTGCATAAGGGAAGCAATACAGAAGCTTCTCAGCCTACTCCATCTGCTCCAAGTTCTTCCGGGACTGCGCCACCACAGACTGGGTTCCATTCTAGCCCTTCAGGGGACCTTCAATGCAGCCCCAATTCTGCACAATCATTTTATGCTAACAGAGGGCAACCTGCACCTCAAGCACTTCTCTCAACAGCGCGAATCCAAGTAACATCAAGACACGGAACTATTTACACGTTGCGTGCCTTAATTGACTCAGGCTCTCAGGTATCCTTTATTACAAAAGCAGCGGCAAACCGGTTGCAACTAGCAATACAACCCACACATCTTCAAATTACTGGGTTAGGAGACTCTGAAACAACCAACATAACCCTTCAAACAACCCTCGAAATAATCTCACAGCGTTCTCAACGTACTTCTAACAAACTAACCGCATACATTGTGCATAAAATAACCGATTTGTTACCTCCAGAAACTGTTGTTACACAAAATTGGCAACACATCCAGAATCTCCCGTTAGCAGACCCGTTCTTTGATAAACCTGGGAAGGTTGATATTCTCCTCGGAGCTGACGTATATGCGGACATCATTCTGGAAGGTCTCCGTAAAGGACCTCCAGGCACTCCACTAGCCCAAAACAGTGTCTTTGGGTGGATATTGTTCGGGCCGGTGTCTCAGCAATCCAGTATAGTGTCCCAAGCAACCACATTTCTCAACCTGTCGCAAGATCCGGTGTCTTTGGACAAGCTAATTCGTAACTTTTGGGAATCTGAGGAAGTTTACTATGAAGTCAAACAGAGTGCCGACGACCGAGAGTGTGAGCGAATTTACGAACAGACACATCGCCGCAACAAAGACGGTCGTTACGAGGTTCGTTTGCCTTTTAAAACGTTTCCTCCGAACCTAGGCGAATCTCGGAACATGGCTGTCCGCAGATTCTTCGGCCTTGAAAAGAGACTGTCTAAGGACCCGGAACTGTATGAGGAGTATCGCAAATGTTTAAACGAATATATTTCAATGGGCCATATGAAATTAGCTGAGACACAAACTCCTAAAACACTAACATATCATTTGCCTCACCATGCAGTTATAAAAGACAGTACTACGACTAAGGTTAGAGTTGTGTTCGACGCGTCTGCTAAAACCTCAAACGGAAAGAGCTTAAACGATCAACTATATTCAGGCCCAGTGTTGCAATCTAAATTATTTTCAACGTTATTACGATGGCGAATGCACCGGTACGCCATGTCAGCGGACGTGGAGAAAATGTACCGTATGATTGAAATGCATCCTGACGATCACAACTTTCAACGTATTTTCTGGAGAAATGATCCCACTGAGTCAATTAAAGAATACGTGCTTACTACCGTCACGTTCGGTACAACACCCGCCCCATATCTTGCCATCAAAACACTTCATCAGGTAGCCCAAGATGAAGCTGCTAATTTTCCTCTTGCCGCCGATATAGTCAAGCGCGATTTCTATGTAGACGATCTCCTTACAGGGTCAGACTCCGTGCGCGAAGGCCTGCAAATTCAGGCACAACTTCAAGGCCTTCTTTCTGCGGGAGGTTTCAACCTGCGAAAATGGGTCAGTAACGCTTCGGATCTCCTGGTGAATCTGCCAGATTGCCAACGAGAAATAAAGCTCCCACTAAGGCTTACAAGTGATGAATCAGTCAAGACAGTAGGAATACATTGGCATCTAGGACCAGATTATTTCACGTTGCAATATAGGCAAATTAATAATCAGCTGGATACGAAACGATCCGTCTTGTCAGAAATTGCTACACTATTCGACCCTCTCGGGTGGATTTCTCCTATAGTAGTAACAGCAAAAATTCTGATGCAATCCTTATGGCTTTCTGAATGCTCCTGGGATGATCCTCTTCCGCCGAACCTCCGTGCAAAATGGCAAGACTTTAAATCCGAATTACACTTCATTAGCTCAATACCCATCCCAAGATGGCTTCATACAACCAAAAATCATAAATCAGTACAACTACACGGCTTCTCCGATGCATCCATTAAGGCGTATTCAGCTGCTGTATATATCCGAGTTATTGATGACCTAAAAAACATTCATACAACATTAGTAATTGCTAAATCCAAGGTTGCTCCAACCAAGCCAGTGACATTCCCTCGTCTTGAGCTCTGCGGCGCTCTTCTGTTGGCTAAATTGATTAAAGGCGTAAAATCTGACCTAGAATTGCAGTCTGTTCCAACGTATGCCTGGACTGATTCTAGCATAACACTTGCTTGGATTCACAGTGAACCAAGAAAACATAAAACATACGTGGCAAATCGCATTGCAGAAATTCAGGACTTGTCGGAAACCACTTCTTGGAAACATGTATCGTCTCAAGACAATCCTGCAGATTGCAACTCCAGAGGAATAAAACCCTCTGCTTTAGGGAACCACACTCTGTGGTGGAATGGGCCCGGATGGTTGCAGCAGCCAGAAAGCACCTGGCCACACGGACTGGTACCAGTCATTGATGAAGCAAATCTCGAAGAAAAACGAACTTCGCTTACAATCCGTACGTCAATATGGTCCCAATTAATTTCAAAATTTTCATCCTACCCCAAGTTAATAAGAGTGATTGCATACTGTATCAGGTTTATACGTAATTGTCGCAGGAGTCCCGGTAATCGATTATCTACTTTAATCTCCACACACGAATTTCAACACGCCAAGTTACTACTTATAAAGGCTGTTCAATTAGAATCCTTTCGATCAGAAATTAATTGTCTAAAATTGAATCAGTCAATTTCATCAAAAAGTGAAATA
This sequence comes from Leptogaster cylindrica, assembly GCA_963082835.1. NCBI lineage: Eukaryota > Metazoa > Arthropoda > Insecta > Diptera > Asilidae > Leptogaster > Leptogaster cylindrica. Next base: position 27,180 of record CAUJAV010000014.1, on the reverse strand, counting down.
CTGTCCTTAACTCCCTTCCTTGATTCTGAGGGTGTGTTAAGACTGACAGGTCGCCTAAACCATGCAAACATCCCCTGGTCTCAAAAACACCAAATAATTTTGCCAAAAAGGGAACACTTTACAGAATTGGTAATAAGACATTTTCATCAAAAGACATTGCATGGTGGAACACAGCTAGTATTGAATTCTATTCGAAATGAATTCTGGGTTATCAGAGGCAGAAGCATTATCCGTAATATCATTCGTAAGTGCATAACATGTTGGAAGCAAATAACACCCACTCAAACGCAGATCATGGGAAACCTTCCTTCTCCTCGAGTAAATGTGTCTCGACCATTTCAACATACGGGAATCGATTTCGCAGGACCAATTAACCTCACGATGTCCAAGCATAGAGGAAACAGATCATATAAAGGTTACATCTGCATATTTATTTGTTTCTCCACTAAGGCTGTACATATTGAAGCGGTTTCTGACTTAACCACTGCAGCCTTTATGGCCGCCTTACGACGTTTCATAAGTCGAAGAGGATTATGTACCGACATCTACTCTGACTGCGGGACCAACTTCATCGGAGCAAGTAAAATAATTCAAGAACAGTACGAAAGGGCCATCCTGGAAGCTACCAGAACTGCGGCGGAGAAGGTAGTGGAAGATGGCATCCAGTGGCATTTTAACCCACCAACGGCGCCTCACTTTGGAGGGTTGTGGGAGGCAGGCGTAAAATCAATAAAACACCATTTAAAACGCGTTTTGCAAAACTCTCTCCTCACGTATGAAGAATTGTCGACAGTACTTGCTCAAATTGAAGCATGTTTAAATTCGCGGCCCATTTGTGCACTTTCTGAAGACCCAAACGATCTCCTTGCACTCACACCGGGGCACTTCTTAATTGGGTCCCCATTAAATAGTCTTCCTGACACTCCTACAAAGCAAGTCACATCAATAGCGAGGTGGAATCATCTCCAACAAATTCAACGACATTTTTGGGACCAATGGTCAAAAACTTATTTGCAATCGCTGCAAACCAAGACAAAGTGGAAAACTACATCCAAAAATATAACTGTCGGAGACATAGTACTGTTAAAAGAATCAAATTTGCCTCCGTGCTACTGGGTTTTGGGAAGAATTATTGACACACATGAAGGTACTGACAAATGCGTCAGAGTGGTAACCATTAAAACAAAGTCCGGAATATTTAAGCGGCCGATTTCCAAAATCGCTCCATTGCCTTTGTATTAAAATTGTCCAGAATTTCTCATTGCATCGGTTAAATTTACGATGTAATCCCGTTATTCAACTATAAATTCGACACAATTACGTATCAGTGCATCAGTTGTGCAAATGGAGTCACCAATAAGTGTATATTCCTGGGCGAAATATTGAAGACTTGTTTGAGTTTTCCGACACTGAAAAGGCGATGCCGGGACTCAGGCGACGATTCACCAATCTGGATTTAAATCGAGAGATTGTGGCGACCGTCAATTTGGAGGGCGCAGATTCGATTTCCACCCAGATTGAACAATTGGCAGAACCACAACCACCTCAACCGGGACCGAGCCGAGAGATACGCAGCACCGGCAACCCTACTATCCTGCAGGATCTAGTCGTTGTTCCCGCTCATAACGCCAACCAAAGTGGGAAACTGCACGTGGTCGTCTGCGACGAAGAGCATCCGGAGAGGACCGAGACCATTGCGGTGTCTTGGGATGCTTTAAGAAGGTCCAAAAGACGGAAGCAACGCTTTACAACCCCGGGTGGGGTACGGGTGAAGGTGAAGTTGTTGGCCAATGGTCAAGTAAAAATTACAAATAAACGAGTTTAAAATTCACTGTGTTTTCTGCATTTCGCAATTTATCGGTCGACCCAAATCATGTGTCTCGACTCTGTCACCTATGTTCCACATGATGGGCCGTTCTTGTCTTCCTCAGAACAATTCTGGGCCTAGCTTAAATTTCTAAACATTTTTAAACTACGTTGAATTTTCCCCGGGGGGGAGCATGTTTAGTGCACACATGCACTAAAACCCTAACAATTGTGAATAACTTAATTGGGCATGATCGACCAACTGCAACTCGCGGATGATCGCTCAGAGCACTTACAATTTCGGAGTTCTAACTCCGAAATTTGAGCACAACGACCACTGTACAAAGTATAAAAGCCGCAGCGCGGTTGAACTCACTCTCTTTTCGCCTGGATCCGCCAGGAAGAACAGTCCTCTAATCTAAATTCTGAGTCTTGATCAGAACATTCCTCTAATCTAATTCTGAGTCTTGATCAGAATATTTCCTCTTCTTCATTCTGAGTCTTGATCAGAATAGTCCTACTACTTAATTCTGAGTCTTGATCAGAACATTTCCTCTATTCAATTCTGAGTTTCGATCAGAATATTCCTGCTATTTAATTTGAGTCTCGATCAAATTAATTAGTTCTTTTCCTCTTACACTAGGTATTGACTAGTTGAGCTAATTATTCCCGCAATCGATTATAATTTCGATTTAATTGATAAATTCCTACTTGTTTGAGTTCTGATCAAACAAGGCATTTCCCGTTATTTGCTTGTGTCACGAACAAGAAAATAACTTCCATCACTCGTTTGGGTACTGACCACTCGAAATCCTAGTGTGCTGGGTACCGAACAGTACAAGATTTCATTCCCTTTCCTTGTGTGGTTTGTAAACGAACAAACCACTCGTATTGCACTCGCTGGTAATTACCACGAGATCCGTTGTTCTGAGTAACGATCAGTGCAACATTCCTAAATTTCCTATTGTTTGGGTATTGACCAAACAATTAACCACATTTCAGTATCTCCATTTCATCAGTGCAACCGGCATCTCAACCGTAAGTACAGTTTTCAATTAACCGTTCGAAACAATCGTCTGGAATCAAGAATATACCACTTGATTGCAGCCAAGTTAAGAACAAGAATAAACCTTCACCTGCTAATTTACAAAGCAGGACAGAACTTCTAGGTAATTAATTATTATCACATCGATATAAGTTCTCGCGGTAGTTAGTAGTACAATTTACAGGAAACTGATATAACACCGGCACCCTCTTCAATTTTTTTTAATTGTTCATTCACTCACACTCGTGAGATCGGATCGAACAAAAGTATTAAATCATCGAGAAAAACACTATATAAATCGAAACCAACTAGAAACAGTATTAGTAGATGAAGAAAACTTCAATATAATTGAAGAAAAAGATCATATTCCATTATCAGAATTAGTTCGTACAGAACATTTAAATGAGGAAGAAAAGAAAATGCTATTCAAATTAATCAAACAATACAGAAACGTATTTTATAATGAAGGGTCAGACTTAAGCTTCACAAATGCTATTAAACATCAAATTAGAACAATTAATGATAAACCAATTCAAGCGAAAACTTACAGATACCCATATATTCACAAGGAAGAAATAAAGAAACAAATAGAGGAAATGCTGAGAAATGGCATTATTCGCCATAGTAATTCTCCATATTCCGCACCAGTCTGGGTTGTTCCGAAAAAACAGGATTCCAGTGGAAAACAAAAATGGAGGATAGTAATTGATTATCGTCGGTTAAATGATGTAACTATTGACGATAAATATCCAATACCAAATATGGACGAGATTCTAGAAAAATTAGGCAGAAGCCAATATTTTACTACAATAGATCTTGCCAAAGGTTTCCATCAAATTGAAATTGATGAGAAGGATATACATAAAACAGCATTTTCTGTAGAAAATGGACATTACGAATTTTTACGCATGCCTTTTGGCTTAAAGACAGCCCCAGCAACCTTCCAAAGATTAATGAACAACGTCCTCAAAGATTATATAAATAAAATTTGTTTGGTATATTTAGATGATATTATCATATATTCAACATCTCTTCAGGAGCATATCGATTCACTTAATAAAATATTTAAAAAATTAAATGAAGCCAATTTAAAAATTCAATTAGATAAAACTGAGTTCTTAAAAAAGGAAACAGAATTCTTGGGACATATAGTTACTCAAGAAGGAATTCGACCTAATCCAAAGAAAATCGAATGTATAAAATATTTTCCAATTCCAAAAACTCCAAAACAAATTAAAAGATTTTTAGGACTTACTGGATATTATCGAAAATTTATTAAAGATTATTCGTTAATTGCAAAACCAATAACAAAATATTTGAAAAAAGATGCTAAAATGAACTTACCAGATCCAGCATATATATACAAAGCTTCGAAACATTAAAAAAATCATTAATTAATGAACCAATTTTAAATTACCCTGATTTCAAAAAACAATTTACATTGACTACAGATGCTAGTCAAGTTGCATTAGGTGCTATACTCTCTCAAGAAGGACATCCTTTATGCTATGGTAGCAGAACGCTCAATGAACATGAGGTAAATTATAATACAACAGAAAAAGAATGTTTAGCAATTGTTTGGGCAACTAAATATTTTCGCCCATACCTTTTTGGAAGAAAATTTGAAATAGAGACTGATCATAAACCACTAACTTGGTTATTTTCAGTAAAAGACCCTAACTCGAGACTTGGAAGATGGCGTTTGAAATTATTAGAATTTGATTATGTAATTAAATATAAAAAAGGAACAAAGAACAGCAACGCTGATGCCCTATCGCGCATTGAAAAATTAGAAATTAATCTAAATGAAAATAATGATAATAATAGTATTCCATCCAGCACTTCGCCCATAAATAACTTCAAAAAACAGATTATAATTCGTAAAACAAAAACAGGATCATTAAAAATAAAAATAGAAAGGATATTTGATAATAAAAATCGTATAACAATTTTCACAAAATGTCTTGATGAACAAACAATTGTTACACTCATTAAACAACATTTCAATCCTAATGGTTTAAATGTAATTCTCATAGAAGACAATGAATTTTTTCAATATTTTGAACAAACATATTTCAAACACTTTACAAATAATAAACAATTTAAAGTAATCAGATCTAACAGACTTTTGGAAGACATAGTAGATGAAAATAAACTTATTGAATTAATTCGAGAAGAACATCTACGAAACAATCATAGAGGAATTCAAGAAGTTCAAAAAGAATTACACTTGAAATATTATAATCCAAAAATGAATGAAAGGATCGTAAGCTTTATCAATAATTGTGAAATATGTAATATTGAAAAATACGAAAGAAAGCCAGTAAAACATGCTTTTAAAATCTCTGAAACTCCTTCCGCACCAAATCAAATAGTACACATAGATGTTTTTTATACACTTGAAAAAAATATGTTCTTTACTTTCATCGACAAATTTAGTAAATTTGCACAAGCGATTCGAATAATTAGTAGATCATGGATAGAATTTAAAAGAGCACTATTACAATTTTTAAGTACTTCAGGAGAAGTTACTAAAATGGTTACAGATAATGAACTAGGATTCAAGGCAAATTCACTTCAAGAATTTTTATCTCAACGAAATATTGAAATACATTTTACATCGAATAATAATCACACGTCAAACGCAGACATAGAAAGGCTTCATAATACAATTAATGAACATCTTCGATTACTTAGACATGATAATAACAAAGATATAGATTCCGTAGAAGACAAAATACTTAAAATTTTACATTTTTATAATAACACTATACATTCTACGACCAATAGAAAACCCATTGATTTCCATATTGGAAAAATTAAAGAAAATGAATTTAATGAAATTAAAGAAAGAATGATCAAAATAAAGGAAAAAACAATAAATAATTTAAATAAAAATAGGGAAGATGTCAACGTAGAATTTGGAACAGGATATATAAAAGAAATACGAGGTGGAAAAAATCATGCAAAGTTCAAAAAAATAGAATTAGAGAAAATTGATGATGATCACGTTATTAACAAAAAGACAGGATTAAAATATTCTAAAACACATGTGAAAAAACCAAAAAAATTTCAAAATAATAAATACCCTACAGTAAGGGCAAATAACAGAAAGAAATCTAAAGAGAACGATTCTGTTACAGATGGAAATATACAATCGCACACTGTTCCTACTACTTCTACTACCATTTCCAGTCATCATATGTCAAATGATTGAGATTCAGGATCTTAATAATAATAATGGGTATGTAACCATTAAAACGGTAGACGTATATATCATCAAAAAATTTTACAAAAATATTACACATAATCAATGTAACAGATTATGAGATGGTTGCAAATGTAATAGCTAATAATATAAAATTAATACAAAATAGTAAAATTATAGCAAACCCAATGTATGATACCCTACTTCATAATTTTAATAATTTAAAACAAACAATAAATCATATGAAACCACATCATCGTAATAAACGAGGATTAATAGATATTTTAGGAACCGGTCATAAATATTTAGCAGGAACCATGGATCATAATGACGAATTGGAAATTAAAAATCAACTAAATGCAATAAAAACAAATAACCGTAATTTAATAAAAGAAAATAATAAGCAAGTAATATTTAATAAATAAATATCAGAACAAATAAAAAACGTAACAAAATATATTCGAGATCAACAAGAAAAAATTAAAAATTATCTTAAAGATACAAGCAAACAAAGTCTTCACTCAATATTAAAATTAGAAGATGAGATTGGTTATATGCAAAGAATATATCAAATAAATTATGATATAAGTTTGTTAAAAAATCACTTAGATGACATAGACCAAGTTATTCTGACCAGTAGATTGGGAATCCTTTCAAGAAATATTCTTACTAATACCGAATTAAAATTTATAAAAGATATAAAGGAATTACATGATATACGTATCGTTGTAGCGTATCACGACGATGAAATACTTATAATTATATTAATACCTAATTATTCTATAACAAAATATTTTAAAATATTAATAGAACCAATACCCTGTAATAATAATAAAACTATATATTTAAAAGAAAAAGAATATATAATGGATCAATATAATAAATTATATGAAAAGAATTTTCAAAATAATGTAATATCAGAATTAGTAGAAATTAAAGATAAATGTGTTTCAAATATAATGAATTTTAATAAAGGATTTTGCTTCATGCAAGATTTTACAAAACAAGAAATAAAAGAAATAATACCAGGAATAATAATAACTAAAGGTATTGATGAAACAAAAATAAATCAAACTTGTAATAATTATAACATTATTTCATCAGGTACTAATTTAATCAAATTTGAAAATTGTAAAATTCAAATTCAAGGGAAAACATTTGAGAATTATTTTCCTAAAATAAGAGACATTGTAATTTTGCCACATTATACAACAAAAATTATAGGAAACGAAACAATGGAAACTTTAACATTTGAAGAACTACACTTAAAAGAAATACAAAGTAATAGAGAAACAATTAAAGAAATCTCAACTAAACATAAAATACACTCCATATTTACCATTTCTTTTAGTTCAATAATTTTGATAATAATTTTAATATTATTATCCATTAAAATCTCTAAAATCATAATAAAAAAAAGAAAAACTTCGTCGAAGCCTCAGTCAAGTGATGGGGGTGTTACATATCATAGGGAACCAGAGGTAGAAGAAATTAGGCTTAACATAATTTAAACTTTGGATTTTGATCCACTTATCTATGATTCAGCCTTTAACAATTCGATCATTGCATAGACATGATCATTCATGCTATCGTTGCATAGATCATAGAAGGAAAAATTAATTAAAGATCTTCATATCCAATTTCCACGATTCATCTAGCTATGCAATTTCTATCAAAACAAATAGATAGAAGTCTTCTAGAACCAAAACATCCCTTGATAATGATTCATTCGCTAGCAAGTGATCTTCTATCATTGCTAGATAATCCGGATATTATTTCTAAATATCCAATCCGATAAATTTAATTAAGATTTTGTTGACACAAGTGTGCATCAGAGTCATCCTAAGATTTTGTTGACACAGGTGTGCATCATAGCACTCCTAGACAAAGAACTCATCCTTTGGAGTGGGGATAAAAGATGAAATATAAATAGAGAATATTTAATGACATAGTGAGTTGGGCGGTGATAGTTGAGCGGTTATAATTAAACGATTTTTTCTTAATTAGTTGAACGGTCATAACTTGAATAAGTAAATATTTTAGTTGAGTGATGTTAAAGTTCTATTCTGTTTCTAAATAAAATCCTAGTTAAAAATTAAAGTAAAGTGAATGTGAAAGAAATAAATATAAGTTACATAAGTGTTAAAAAAAAACATTTCTATTAAATAAAGTTTATCAAGTAAATGTTTCGTGTTTTTTTTCATTCTCAACATAATTCAAAATAAAATTGTTAAGCTCAGGAATATGGACAAATCGGTCTACTGGATGGAAAGAGGAAGTAAAAGATCAGCCGAGTGACTGAGAAATCAAGGAATAGGAGCAAAAAGACCTCGGATCGAATACACATTCAGTAACAAGGATAACGGAAGTAAAACTCAAAAAGATAAAAGTAGGATTATTAATCGAAAGAGTAATTTAATTAAGAAAAGGAAATTGGAAAATGTTAATAAGATGGAAGTTAAGAATAAAAATGTTAATAAAAAGGAAGTTAAGAATAAAAATGTTAATAATAAGGAAGTTAAGAATAAAAATATTAATGATAATGAATTTAATAATAAGGAAGTTATCAATCAGGAAGATAATATTAAGGAAGCTAATAACAAAGGAAATTATAATAAGGAAAACACTAACGAAAATACGGAAATAAAAATTAAAAATTCAACTTATTTAAACAATTTTATTCAAAAAGAAAGGAGAAAAGCCCTCATGCCAACGGTTAGGGTAAAACTTAGTATTGGAGAAATTTATATTGGAACTTATAGGGGGTTTGTCGACACAGGAGCGGAACCTAACGTGTTGAGTTCGGAGTTACGAATGGTTTTAAAACCATACCTATCTCACACCTCCAGGAAAATAAAAGGGGTTAATGGAGAATCACTTTCCATAAAGGAAAGAGTAACTTTAAGGATTCACCCATGGTATGATGAAAATTTGGAAGAATTTATAGAAGGAAATTTTTGGATATTACCAAAAGGAAGTTCTTGGAATCCAATGATTCCATCGGAAGAAATTAATCAGGAAGCAATCACAATTACCGCAGGATTACCAATCGCCGATCCAGAATTTTGGAAACCCAGCCCAGTACAGATTATTCGCAGCGATAAATGTTAGAAAGTGGGGCGGTGGTGTGGTGCTTTCGTAGATTATAATGTGGGTAAATGTTCGCTTCTCGACAGAGAACACTTCGAGGATTATTTTGTAAAAGGAATTGGGTGCTCTTGCATGATTTGTTTGTTGGTTTATTTCACAGCACGAAAATAATTCATATCTTTTGTTATGCTACAGCAAATTTTATGTTTGATTTTTTAAAGAATTTTTGGGTGTTCGCCGAACACCCAGAACACATTGACCAGCCGCCACTGAATGATATAGTATGGATAAATACAAGATTAGGAAATTTGATATGCGGATCGCAATCGGAAAATATAAATATGGAATCAGGACAAGTTTTAACCACCATAGGATGTAATGAGGGGGAGCAGTTGGATAAACTATTAGAAAAGTTCTGGCAACAGGATCAGATAAGTTCTTATTCAAAGCTTACTAAGGAAGAGGAAGAAGTTGAAAATCATTTTTTAAATACGCATTATCGACATCAAACTGGGAGATTTGTAGTGAAATTACCAATAAAGGAAGATATACAAAATTTTGGAAGCTCTAAGCAAATTGCGTTGAGACGTTTTATATATTCGGAAAGGAAACGGATGAAGAGGTGGAATTAAATAAAATTTTTATTGATAAAATGCGAGAATCACTGGAATTAGGATATTTGGTACCAGCCACACAGGAAGTTAAACAAGGAGAACTCGTATATTATATACCATACCACTGTGTAGCCAAAGGAAGACTTGTCCTCAATGCCAGTTGCAAAACTAATCAGGGAATTTCATTAAATGAACTTCAAAAATTAGGACCAAAGTTGCAAAGGGATTTGCATGAGACTCTTATGAGATTCCGAAGGCATGAAATAGCAATTTACGCAGACATCAAGAAAATGTTTAACCAGGTTTGTTTATCAAGGGATCAGTGGAATTTACAGCGAATTTTGTGGAGAGAGACTCCGAATGAAACTATAAAGGAATACTACTTCACAGTGGTTATTTTTGGAATGACTGCGTCACCATTTGTAATCGGGGGATCATTAATACAATGTGCAAGAGACGCTAAGGAAAGTTACCCAGCCGCAGCTAGACCAATCGAAGAAGATTTTTATATGGACGATTGCGCGACGGGTGAGGAGGAAGTAAATAAGGCGATCACGTTAGCAAAGGAAATTGATTTAATTACAAAAGGAGCAGGATTTGAACTATGCAAATGGAAATCTAATAGCGTAGAAGTAGTAGAGGCTATGCATTCGAAACAAGAAAGCACAATGTTGCTTTCTGAGGAGGAGGGGACAACCATATTGGGATTGAAATGGTTGATGAAGGAAGATTTATTAACAATTGTCGTTAAGTCACCTACAAAAGAAATAAACCCAACAAAAAGAAACATAGTCAGTTGTGTGGCAAAATTATACGACCCCAACGGATATTTAGCACCGGTAATCATAGTAGGGAAGGTATTAATACAGGATATATGGAGACTAAAAAAAGACTGGGAAGAAAAACCCCCGGAAGAAATATGTAGGAAATGGAAGGAATATTGGGAAGAAATACAATATCTGGAAAACTTTACCATTAATAGATGGTTAGGATCAGGAAATGGAGCCGTAATCACAATACATGGATTCTCGGATAGCAGTAAGTCTGCATTAGGAGCAGTCTTATATGTTAGAGCACAACAGAAGAACGGAAAAGTGACAAGCAATATGTTAATTTCTAAAACACGGGTTGCACCACTTAAAACGGTATCGATTCCACGTTTGGAATTAGCTGCTGCTGAGTTATTGTCAAGATTGGTAAAACAAGTGCTGACATCTATAAAATGGACAACTGTGGAATATAATTTGTGGGTAGATTCGAGTGCGACATTTCATTGGATACAGAACATACCTCGAGATTTAAAGACTTACGTTGCTAATCGTGTAGCATCCATTCAAAATAATAGGAAAATTGGATGTTGGAGACATATTGATGGAAAAGAAAACCCAGCGGACTTACTTACACGAGGAATATCACCTAAAAACTTTATTGGAAATCAATTATGGCTGCATGGGCGGCAGTGGCTTACATTACCGGAAGAAAATTGGCCGAAAAGTATAGTTATGAAGGAATGGCCACAGGAAGTCGAAAAAGAATTCAATGTCGGAATTCAAGGATGTTTTAAGGATCAGATTGGAATCTTCAAAGGAAAATGTTCCACTACTGGAATAAGTAGGAAAATTGGAAAAGGCAATCAACATATTAAGCTATGTAGCACGATTTATAGAAAATGTGTTGAAAGCAAGAAAGGAAAAAGGAAAAAGAATTAGGACACCCAGGAATAAGGGAATACAATTAAAAATCTCACCTCCAACTATGCAGGAAAAAGCAAGCGCAATAGAATATTTAGTTCAAAAAACTCAACAGGAAAATTATAATAGGGAAATTACTGCTTTAAAGACACATAAGAGGCTACCGGACAAATCCAACATTGAAACTCTTAAACCAATATTGGATGAAAAGGAGTAGGAGGTCGTATTGACCGCTCGGAATTAAGTTATGAGATGAAGCACCCTGCAATCATACCTAATGGGAGTAGGTTAGCATATCTTATCATGGATTATGGACATCGTCAAACCAAACATGGCGGAATGCAAGTAATGACTCAATTTATTAGAGAGAAATATTGGATACCAAAAATAAGGAGCGAATTGAGGAATCTGGTTCATAAATGCGTTTTTTGTGTCCGACTAAATGCGAAAATGCAGGAACAATTGATGGCCGAACTGCCAGCGGAGAGAGTTCAAATCGGGAAACCATTTCTGCATACCGGAATAGATTATGCAGAACCTTTTGAAATAAACTTTCATTCAGGACAAGGAAAGAAAACTCATAGGAAATGTTGGGTCGCAATCTTCGTTTGTTTCAAATCCAAAGCGATGCATATCGATGTCGTCACGGATATGTCCGCTATAGCTTTCATAGCTTGCTATGAAAGATTCATAGCCAGACGAGGAAGATGCGAAAAATTTTTCAGTGACAATGGGACACCATTTGTCGGAACCAATAAGGAATTAAAAAAGGCCTTGGAAAAATGGACTGGGAAGGATATGCTAGATCACTTGCATGCGAAAAGAACAACCTGGAGATTCATGTCTCCTGCAGCCCCGCACCAAGGGGGGATCTATGAAGCATCAGTAAAATCCATGAAATTTCATTTGAAACGCGTAGTAGGACAAAAATCCCTAAACTATGAATCCTTTCTAACCCTCTTAGCCCAAATTGAAGCAATCCTTAATTCTCGTCCCTTACACCCCTTAAGTGATGATCCTCAGAACATGCAAGCCCTGACACCCGGCCACTTCCTGGTAGGTGAGCCTATTATATTACCTTTACCATTTTCTATCGATAGGAGACCAGAAACCCAGGGAGTTCGGCTTTGGAAGGATCGTCAAAAGATGATCAATCATTTCTGGACAAGATGGCAATCGGAAGTCCTCACTACCTATCAGGAGAGGAAGAAATGGAGGAAGGAAAAGGAAAACGTGAAACTGGGACAGTTGGTCATCCTCAAAAACGAAAGGTTTCCGCCCTCGAGTTGGGCTCTAGGACGTATATCGAAGTTATTACCCAGTAAAGATAGTCTGATTAGGAACGTTATTGTGGAAACAGCATCCACAAAGTTCAAGCGACCGGTGCAGAAGCTGTGCATCCTCCCCGTGGATTAAAAACTCTATTTAGGAAGTTAATTCAACGCCGCATAAATTAAGTTAGGAAAATTGTATCAATTTTATATAAGGAAATTACTTAAGGAAAATTATACAAGAATTATTAGGATTTATAAAAAACCATTGGTTTTTTGGCGGGTGTGTTCCGAACGGCCCCTAATTCACCGTTCGAAGAGAATAAAAGAGTAGAGTCGAAGTCTGGCCACTGGAATGAACGGACGAAAAAGAAAACCATGGAATCGGTCGACCATACGTTGAAATCGGATATAGGAAGTTATATTTAAATTTAAGGAAGCAAGTATAATCAATAGTGTAACGTTGTGCCTATTAGGAATAAATATTGGATTAAGTGGGTTTTTTACAGGAGTTTTCCCACTATAAAAGCTCGGCCTTTTATTTACTTTTTACCTCCACAGCGCCCCTCTGAACACATAGTAGGCAGGAAGGAAATTTTTGAGAGCTAGTGTAAAAAAGAATTGTTTGTTCGAGTTATCGAGTTTCCCAGAGTAGTGTGGATATGCCGATTCTAGGCCAAGCACGAAAAAATGTATGGATTTTTTAAAGAAATTTTCATCTGGCAACACTGGTATTTGGTTGGGGGGTGTGGTTTCGGGTTTGAGTATGCCGATTCTAAATCAAGCACGATAAAATGTATGGAGATTTTTTAGAAATTTGAATCTGGCAACGCGGGCGTTGGGGTGGGGGTGTGTTTTCGGGTTTTGTGGGTGTGGTGGGTAGTTAGTGGGTGAATGTTAATCAAACAACCCTGTTTTTCAAGTGGGTGTGAGGAGTTACACTGAGACTGCGTAGGCATGATCGGAGCTGAGCTGAGCGAACGCAGGACCAACTGAGAGGACTTTGCTGCGTAACCGGTTGAATGCTACATTTAGCCACATCTAAGAATAGATATGCTTTTTACTTGTACTGCTTTGAAAAAGGACATTTAGACACGCCTCATCCAATAACAGATATCCTTTACGCCACTAGGCACATCTGGTGTGAAACGCTCATTGGTCAAGTAAGAGTAATTAAAACATTTCTTTTAAAAAAATTTTTTATTCTCAACACATTGTAATTTTTTAAAAGAAGGATGAAAACATCATTTTTATTGACCCATTTAGACGAAGCTGTTTAGGAAATAATTGAGCTCCAAAATTAAAAACCATGATTTTGTTTTATTTTTTATTTTTTCTAAAATGTGCACATTTGTTTTGCTTTTTCTTTAAATTAATTTTGTTCCTTGGATCTTGGCGATAGTTCCTCATGAGCTCCAACCGTCTCAGCACACTGTTGTAGAAGATACTGAAACTCTTCTTCTCGTTGATTTCCTGCAGCATTTCGTCTGTCATTTTGTTATATGAATTGGGCAAAAATAGATTACTATCCTCCAATTCCAAAACTATTTTTGGTCCAAAACGGGTATTAACACGTCTAGCACTCAAAACTTGTAGAATGCGATTCCTTATCACTCTCGTCATGGGAATCGCCTCTTTATACTCCGGTCTCACTTCGCGAAAATAATCACTCACTGACATTTTTGATATGAAAAATTAATGTCGAGTAAAAGTCGACCGTTCTGATTCGTGGTCAGACTGAATTTCTAGGAGCGTTGTTAAGAAATATCGCCAACACAAAATTTCTAGAGATATATATATGTATAGGATATAAGCATATTCAAGTTGTACTCACAGCATAATATGTTGAATAAACAAACGATTCAATTAATTGCTTAACTATAAGGAAACATTTGTTATCAAAAATTTTTTTCATCTTTTATTCTGATTGCATTTAAAAACATCAAAAATGTTCAGATCGAATTTTGTTTTGGTTTAAAATTAACAAAACATATATATCCTTTTTAAATGCACACGTTTTCCAACACACCGTATTCTTCCCTCACTTTATCTTAAAGGAACCCCAAAGAATGATGGTGTAAAAATTCATTAGATGCAACAGTCTTTTTATACATTTGTCTACATTACAACAATTACAAATATCCGGGCCTTCAATACAATCACTATTATGCCAAGGACAGTTTTTGTAATGCTCACCATGTTTCGAGTTGACTTTCTCGATTTTTTTTAACGTATCCAAGTAACGAAAATGTTCTTGAATTTCTTGTTTATGCTCGTCACATATGATATCCGAATATTCAACCAAAAACGCCTTCAGATTCATGTTATCGTGTTGATAGATAAACAATGACTAAGCATTATCTGGTTTGCAGCATAATCATTCATAAATATACTGGCATTCATTTTCTTAAATGTCCACATTTTAATTTTTCTTAAAATTAATCTTGCTCCTCGCATCCTGGCAGTAACTCCTTATGTAGCTCCAACTGTTTCAACACATTTCTAGTGTTATATGCCAGAAGCAATTTATCAATCAAGTCAATCCAACGATACGAGCCATTCAAGAGGATTATTTTCCACATAATATTTTTTAAAGTTCGATTGAAACGCTCAACGATTGATGCTTTTAGAACGGTATAAGTTGCGTAATGATTAATTTTATGACTATCGATTAGGTGTTTGAATTTAATATTAAAAAATTCCTTTCCATTATCTGTTTGCAAATTTCGAGGAACTCTCCCTTCTTTTAGTATATTTGTAAAGGCTTTAGTAACATCATCTGCGGTCTTACTTTTAATTGGTATAGCCCATGCATACTTCGAGAAATAGTCAGTAACAGTGAGCAAATATTTGCATCCGTTGTTACTTTTAGTATAGGGCAGCATTTCCACTAAATCAGTTTGCCACAAATCATCGAAACCTTTTATAATAACGCGACGACGCTGAAAATTTTTTCTTGCTGATTTATGGAGCTCATTAACAAGCTGTTCTTTACTCATTTTGTGTGTTCAAAATAAACGAAACCCGCCATCTATTTAACTTATCTGGACGCGGTCAATTTATATGGCTGGGCTATGTCTCAGCCGCTTGCACACTCAGATTTTAAATTTATTGAACCATCAAATGAAAATATAATAGAAATTCTGAATAATATCACTTCTGATAGGTGGTATGTCTTAGAAGTGGATTTAGAATACCCATACGATAAGCATGATGAGCATAATGATTTGCCTTTTTGTCCAGAACGTAAAATACCACCCGGTTCCAAGCATCCCAAATTAATTGCAGATTTCATGAAAAGTGTAATTACGTAATCCATTATAAATGCCTACAGCAATGCTTAAACTTTGGGTTAAAATTGAAAAAAGTTCACAAAATCTTACAATATAAACAATCTTAAGAAGCAAAACAGCTTAAGAAATACATTGAACTAAATACCCTTCAAAGATCTAACGCACAAAATTCTTTCGAGAAAAACTTTTTCAAATTAATGAATAATGCTGTGTTTGGGAAAACGATGGAGAATGTTGAAAAGCGCAAAGATATCAAAATTGTTACAGGTTGGGAAAGCGAACGGAGACATTTAGGAGCTCGAGCATTAATTGCTAAACATAATTACCACAGTTCAAGCTATTTTACAAATGATATGGTTGCTATTCAATTAAATAAAGTTCAAATTTGTCTTAATAAACCCATATATATAGGATTTTCTGTTCTCGAATTATCAAAATTTAAAATGTACGACTTTCATTATGGTTATATGAAGCCAAAATATAAAAATAATATAATTCTTAATTATATGGATACAGACTCTTTCGTCTATACTATACAAACAGATGATTTTTATAATGATATCATTGCTGATATATCAGAAAAATTTGATACTTCTGATTATCCTCTAGATAATCCATATGCAATACCTCAGAAAAATAAGAAGATGGTTGGATTTTTCAAGGATGAGGTTAATGGTCGTATTGTCAAGGAGTTCATTGGCTTAAGAGCTAAAATGTACTCCATTGACATTGAAAACATGCCGACCATCAAAAAAGCTAAAGGTGTGAGCCGAGTCACCTTAAATGGCATTGATCTGAGGGACTATAAATACTGTTTATATAATAGGCAATGTATATATAAAAATATGTTAACATTTAGGTCAGTATTACATAATATTTATACGCAATATATAAATAAGGTTTCTTTAAGTGCTTTAGATGATAAGAGATATATAAGAAATGATAATATTAAGACTTATGCTTGGGGGCATTATAGACTAAGATGATGATGTAAATATGGAAAATGAGGATATAAATATGATGTTGTTGTTAGCCGTACAAGAAAACAGTGTATTCTAATTTTAAAGTACTTTTAATAATAAAGTAAGAATAAAATCGAATTGCAATTATGTTTTTGTTTTATTTAAATGCATTTTAAATTGAACTTATCATCTAAAAAATATTTTAACAGATATATATTTTCCTGAGCACATACTCCTCTATGCACCAAACAATGTGGTGGGGTTTTATCGACATACATCGATTTCAGCGCTTCAAATTTCGGGCAATGAAATTCATCCTCCATTTCATATACAGCAAGATTCACCCCGAATAGCTCCTTAATCCATCGCAATTTTTCCAAACCCTTCACAAATATAATTTTGTTTTGTAATAAAACTTTGATTAATGATTGAATCTGATGATATGGTATATATCCAAAACTCCAATGCAATCCATGATGATGTTTCTCCAACACTGAGCAGATCTCGAACAGATCTGAACATCTTGTGAACAGGATGGAGCACACACAGGTCTTTGATCGATTAGATTAGGCTATTGAACACTTGTATTTTTATGATTATGTATGCATCAAACCCTTTGTAGTATCGCCCATTATCAGTTGAACTATCTCCACCTATAACTAGTAAGCCATATTTATCCTTCCAACATTCTATATACATATTCTTAAAAACGTAAAATGACATGTCCACGTTTAGGTTTACGTGATCAGTATAAACATGTCGTAAGTTCATATCATCTGGTTTAAAGAATGGAATGTAAGTATATGTTTAACAAATTTCTCCTAATCACCACACACTGCGCTAAACAACGTGGTGGAGTTTTAATCATCACTATCCTGAATGCATTGGTAAACCATGTTCACACTCAGATGAGATGATGTAAACATATTTGAATAAAGGATGCATGCATTGTTTTCTTTCAGGGTGGCATCACTATCCCGAAGATTTTTATGATGCCTGGGTTAACCATGTTTACACCCTGATGAAGTGATCTAAATTTGATCAAATAAAGGATATGTGCATTGTTTTCCTTGCTTATCTGATACAAAGAAAAAGTTAATGCTAAATTGCATATGAAGGACTTGCAGATGTTGGAGAAGCGGTAAGGATCAATGAGTGATACTGCATTTCGCAGGTTTGTCTTTACCATGTTTAGACCCAGATGAAATGATGCAAACATATGTTGGAAAATAGCTCGATTATAATATGGATAACAATGAGAAATGTGGGCTGAGAAGGCTATTTTTGGTAACATTTATTGGTTCAATGTACAATGAGGATACAGGATTTGGAATGGGTGGGGGTTGAGTTCATACCTATAAAATAGGATGACGGACAGTGGTCTCTTCATCTCGAATCCAAGTGAGAATGGAGCGGTGCAACAAGGTTCTAACAATCGAGGATATGGAGCAGGTGCTGCAGTTTTTCCTGGACGACAGCGATTTGTGGAGACGGAAGAAACTTGCTGAAGAGCTGACCCCCCTACTGCAGCTGATCGACCGGAGAAAGCCGCTTCCGGAAAGCGTGTCGGAGCCGGAGTGTTATATAGCGGATCAACGCCCATTTGTACGGATATCGATAGGCGATGAAAAGATATGCGGTCTCCTGGATAGTGGAGCCAGCGTTAGCGCTCTGGGCAATTCAATCGGGCAATCATGACCGCCGACGGCGTCAAACAGAAGGTGATCGGTTACATGAATGCTCCGATCAGTTTCAATGGGGAAACGGTAGTTTTGAAAATGCACGTAATGCCTGGATTACAACAACCGGCATACTTGGGGGTCAATTTTTGGCGGGCGTTCCAATTGAGGATTTGTGGGGTTGAAGCGTCGCCCCCCGGACCTAAGACAACCAGGATGCAGAGATCAACCCATACCCATCATATATTCTGGTGACTGGTGAGCAGGAGGAAGCCCAAAAATAGATTCTAAATTTTCCAGATAATAAGGTGTTTGAAAGATAAAGTGTTGTGCTTGATTTTCATTAGTTAAAATAAAGAATTCCTTCACAATATAATTGTTTAATTGATCTTTAAATCCTTGGGTATCAATGATAACTGTTGTCATCTTAAATAAGGGCTTTTCGCACTTCACTGGTCAACGGGCTATATTCAACTATTCGATCATGTAAAAGCAGGCAATATGCTGTTGTGTTTGCAGGCATATTAACGGAAGTCCTAAACTCCAATCTAATGTCAACAGGACCAGTTTTAATGCTCTCGTTTTGATGGGAGCAATCAATTATCGCAAGTGGAGCATTTTGGCTAAATTCTTTTGGAGTGAAAGTTAGTTGAGGTGTACGTCCATAGTACGATTGTTGGAAATTCTTATACATCTCATATAGTAATGCATATCTATCAAGATCAAATTTCAAATTCATATCATCATATGGGTAACACTCTGAGTTTAGGTGCACTTTAACATCGGTAAGATTACAGTGATCGAATTTGCTTGCATCCTTTGTTTTATCATCTTTCCGTCCAGTTTGAAATTCTAAAATAACATATTTCGGCTTTTCTAGTTGAGATGATATTTTCACTGACCATGAATGATCAGATGCTACTGGGAGAGCTGGGTATTCGTATACATCCCAACTACGGAATGGTATTTTAATTGTTCGATTGTGTTCGACCGTGATGAGTTTTTCTGCATCCGCTGCAATAATGTGTGGTATTTTCCATTGCAGTTTAATAATGTAAATTTTAGCGTCATCTTCATCATCCTCTGAAATCAGGCCGTTGTCATCTGTGCTGCTACGAATTAAAATCAATTCATGTTTAGCATTGACTATAATTTTTTGTAGTCTTCAGCAAATCCCAATTGCATTCGAAGGGGTACACAAAAATTAAAAGACGTTTTGTTGGGCTTTATTATCTCATTAGCAGACCACCCCGCATTCAATAACATTTTGCTCTCAGCTTCGTTGATGGATGCATAGCTCTTCAAAGTACTAGCAATGCCTAGACTTCTGGTTCGATCAATTTCCACCCCATTCAACTCATAACGAATTTCTTCAAAGAGGAACGCAAATGAATTATTTGATAAGCCAGCATTTGTAGATGCTGTACCATCTGCTTTTGTTAATAATCCTTCAATGTATATAAAACTTTCACTAGGTAAAATATATAAATCTTGGTGTTGCACTGTAATTCGAATATAGCCCCATTTTATAGAACCACGTTCGGTGTAAATTCATGAAGTGTATGAAAGGGGCTACCGTTTACATATGATCATGAAATAATATTGCATTCAATGCTCACCACATTCACTTTAATTATGTTGACAATTAGATCTCTTTCGAATTACACATTTGGTGTCAATTGCACTTTGCTGAATCCCAACAAGGGGGGGCAATGGAATATTGTTTATCAAAATAAATTCTCCTCCTCCTCCTCCTCCTCCTACTCTTACTTAATGTTAATGTTAATAAGGGTAGAATATAAACCGTGGTAGAATATAAATTCGCTCGAATGGAGACCTTCCTCCTCCTCCTCCTCCTCCTCCTCCTCCTCCTCCTCCTCCTCCTCCTCCTCCTCCTCCTCCTCGTCCTACTCTTACTTAATGTTAATGTTAATAAGGGTAGAATATAAACCGTGGTAGAATATAAATTCGCTCGAATGGAAACCTTCCTCCTCCTCCTTCTCCTCCTCCTCCTCCTCCTACTCTTACTTAATGTTAATGTTAATAAGGGTAGAATATAAACCGTGGTAGAATATAAATTCGCTCGAATGGAAACCTTCCTCCTCCTCCTCCTCCTCCTTCTCCTCCTCCTACTCTTACTTAATGTTAATGTTAATAAGGGTAGAATATAAACCATGTTCAATTTAGTACTTCAGTAGTCGTCATAATGTTCGAATGCATTGAATGTCACAAATTGTTTAGTCGTCATGATAATCTTGTAAGACATGAAAGAAGTAAAACCCATGCAAGCAAACAACCCAAATCAGAAATCATAGCAAAAGATATTTTATTACCGCACAAAAGGGAGGATTATAACAAACAAATTAATAACATGATATCATTACAAGAAAATCAACCACCTTTACAAATTCAAATACCCACTAAAATAAAGAATAAAAATATTGATGCTGAAGATAAAATTGTAAAAAATAAGGCCATACAAACAAGAGAAAAAGAGGGGGTAAATAATCAAAGTGATAACACTGCTGAGGGTGATAGTGCTAGTGATGAAGATGAAAGTATAAAGTATGAAGACTCCAATCTACTCGTCAACAAGTTACAACGCTTAAACGCTAGGGGGGTACGAAGAAAAGTTATGAATGCCAAGAAAAAACAGAAGAATATTCTTAAAGATATTATAAAAGCAAGAAAAGCTATTAGAAAAAAATTTCGTGATCTCAAATCTAATACAATTAATGTGGAAACAAAACTTGTGGACAGATTTAAGCCTATAACAAACCCATTGAATGAACTTATTACAACAGTAAAGCAGCAGAAAAGTAGTGGTATCAAATTAGAGCCAAAGGAAGAATTCAATAATGATAAATCTCAAATAAGCAAATATTTGCAATTACATTCCAAAGGTGATCCGAACATTGATAATACTTATGGTGTTTATCGTGACGATGATGGTGCATGGAAGATTGGATCAGAGAGGATTCATATGCTTAATAATGCTATTTCGATCAACGATAAGAAGTACGAGGCAACGGACGGATTATGCGAGCTGTTGTTTATGAAGATTCCATCCGAAAGATTGTATAATGATCAAGATCTGGAGCAATATGAGCAAATATTACAAGAAAGCAATGCATACAAACGTGATTTTAGTCCAACAGGACATATTAAAGACAACAAAAGCTATAAATATAAAAATATAATTAGCAAATTTATCTCCCACAAAGGGGGGAGTTTAATGAGGATCCCGAAATCTGACATTGATTACACCAACTGGGATGATCCCAATGAGCTGGTGGATAGACTTCGACTTTTAATTGCATTACAACAAACCGGCAACAATAGTCATAACAATGAGATCCTATCCATTATTGACGAGCTAAGAAATGCCAATATAATAATATAAATGTCCTTTGTGCAACACTCTTGACAAATTTGATCTACCCAATGGAAGCAGAAAATGAGACGAAAAACTATATAACAAATCTAAAACCAATCGCTTCAGACGCAGTACAAACGAACAAGCTAATCAGTCTCAATTAAGAAGTGAATGGATATTGGTCAAAAACGATTTTGTGAAGTGAAATAGCAAGCATTTTGAACACACAAAATGAGTAAAGAACAGCTTGTTAATGAGCTCCATAAATCAGCAAGAAAAAATTTTCAGCGTCGTCGCGTTATTATAAAAGGTTTCGATGATTTGTGGCAAGCTGATTTAGTGGAAATGCTGCCCTATACTAAAAGTAACAACGGATGCAAATATTTGCTCACTGTTATTGACTATTTCTCGAAGTATGCATGGGCTATACCAATTAAAAGTAAGACCGCAGATGATGTTACTAAAGCCTTTACAAATATACTAAAAGAAGGGAGAGTTCCTCGAAATTTGCAAACAGATAATGGAAAGGAATTTTTTAATATTAAATTCAAACACCTAATCGATAGTCATAAAATTAATCATTACGCAACTTATACCGCTCTAAAAGCATCAATCGTTGAGCGTTTCAATCGAACTTTAAAAAATATTATGTGGAAAATAATCCTCTTGAATGGCTCGTATCGTTGGATTGACTTGATTGATAAATTGCTTCTGGCATATAACACTAGAAATGTGTTGAAACAGTTGGAGCTACATAAGGAGTTACTGCCAGGATGCGAGGACCAAGATTAATTTTAAGAAAAATTAAAATGTGGACATTTAAGAAAATGAATGCCAGTATATTTATGAATGATTATGCTGCAGACCAGATAATGCTTAGTCATTGTTTATCTATCAACACGATAACATGAATCTGAAGGCGTTTTTGGTTGAATATTCGGATATCATATGTGACGAGCATAAACAAGAAATTCAAGAACATTTTCGTTACTTGGATACGTTAAAAAAAATCGAGAAAGTCAACTCGAAACATGGTGAGCATTACAAAAACTGTCCTTGGCATAATAGTGATTGTATTGAAGGCCCGGATATTTGTAATTGTTGTAATGTACACAAATGTATAAAAAGACTGTTGCATCTAATGAATTTTTACACCATCATTCTTTGGGGTTCCTTTAAGATAAAGTGAGGGAAGAATACGGTGTGTTGGAAAACGTGTGCATTTAAAAAGGATATATATGTTTTGTTAATTTTAAACCAAAACAAAATTCGATCTGAACATTTTTGATGTTTTTAAATGCAATCAGAATAAAAGATGAAAAAAATTTTTGATAACAAATGTTTCCTTATAGTTAAGCAATTGATTGAATCGTTTGTTTATTCAACATATTATGCTGTGAGTACAACTTGAATATGCTTATATCCTATACATATATATATCTCTAGAAATTTTGTGTTGGCGATATTTCTTAACAACGCTCCTAGAAATTCAGTCTGACCACGAATCAGAACGGTCGACTTTTACTCGACATTAATTTTTCATATCAAAAATGTCAGTGAGTGATTATTTTCGCGAAGTGAGACCGGAGTATAAAGAGGCGATTTCCATCACGAAAATGGTAAGGAATCGCATTCTACAAGTTTTGAGTGCTAGACGAGTTAATACCCGTTTTGGACCAAAAATAGTTTTGGAATTGGAGGATAGTAATCTATTTTTGCCCAACTCATATAACAAAATGACAGACGAAATGCTGCAGGAAATCAACGAGAAGAAGAGTTTCAGTGTCTTCTACAACAGTGTGCTGAGACGGTTGGAGCTCATGAGGAACTATCTCCAAGATCCAAGGAGCAAAATTAATTTAAAGAATAAGCAAAGCAAATGTGCACATTTTAGAAAAAATAAAAAATAAAACAAAATCATGGTTTTTAATTTTCGACCTCAATTATTTCCTAAACAGTTTCGTCTAAATGGGTCAATAAAAATGATGTTTTGATCCTTCCTTTAAAAAATTACAATGTGTTGAGAATAAAAAATTTGTTTTAAAAGAAATGTTTTAATTACTCCCACTTGACCAATGAGCGTTTCACACCAGATGTGCCTAGTGGCGTAAAGGATAACTGTTATTGGATGAGGCGTGTCTAAATGTCCTTTTTCAAAGCAGTACAAGTAAAAAGCATATCTATTCTTAGATGTGGCTAAATGTAGCATTCAACCGGTTACGCAGCAAAGTCCTCTCAGTTGGTCCTGCGTTCGCTCAGCTCAGCTCCGATCATGCCTACGCAGTCTCAGTGTAACTCCTCACACCCACTTGAAAAACAGGGTTGTTTGATTAACATTCACCCACTAACTACCCACCACACCCACAAAACCCGAAAACACACCCCCACCCCAACGCCCGCGTTGCCAGATTCAAATTTCTAAAAAATCTCCATACATTTTATCGTGCTTGATTTAGAATCGGCATACTCAAACCCGAAACCACACCCCCCAACCAAATACCAGTGTTGCCAGATGAAAATTTCTTTAAAAAATCCATACATTTTTTCGTGCTTGGCCTAGAATCGGCATATCCACACTACTTCCCAGTGATAATAATCACTGTTAATAATCACAAGTAATGCGTTTAATTGTTTGGCGAGGTGCGGAATTTACTAGTGCGTGTTTCGTGTGCATGGGTGTTGGTGCGAGTATATCCGATACACGAGCACTCACACGCGCTCCTTGCAAGCTACATGGAGATTCGAGTTCAAACATATGTTTTCCTTTCTGTGAAGAGTGAGCAAGAAAAGTGTGCCTGCACGTAATGACAAACCGATTTCGTAGACGAAGGCCTCTTGGTTTTCTTTTGTTTTGTTCTTTAACTAAACGGGATTTCTGTCATGTTCAAGTGAGAATCGAGTTGCCGGCAAAGCACAAGGGAAACATGTGGTGGAATTCTCGCAATTAGATCGAGATTCGAGTTGTGTTGAAGTCGAGTCGGAGAAACGAGAAATTTTTGTTATTATAAGATGCAAACCGAGCACAAACCACCGCTAAATTTTTGTGTGCGCGTGAATAAACGGGGTGAGTTGTTTCTGCAGCCGTTTTGGAGAATTATTCGTTAGATTGCAGTATTGTTTTGATGATGTCAACTGCTACGAGATTACGAGAAATTAGTATTATTGTCAGTGTTAGAGCTCATAAGTAAGGCGGGACGACATGCAAATTGAGAAATTGAATTGCGTTTGGAGTTTTCTTCGCTTAGGCGAATGATTCGAGTTTGTTTCACTTAGGCGGAATAATTGGAGAAACGAGATAACTATTTATTTGATTTCGAGAGTTTCGAGTTCTTTTATGAGTTGATTTAAGTTTTTAGCGTAATGGCTCAATTACGAGAGTTAGGCAACCGGCACCAGGTTGTGGCGGATAGTCTGGAGAAGGCTATCCGGTTCACGGAGTCGGAGGAGTTTATCAGCGTCACTTACGATGTGGCAGTAGCACCGTAGCACGCTATGACCGCATGAAGGAGGTGTCGACGCCATGGTTTCCTGCACATGCTAGAGGGTCATCGCCTCGTATATCTGACACCACGTCGCAACAGTTACCCCTGATCGGCAGAAATCAAATTTCTGCAATCAATACACCAGTTTCTGTGTGTTAATTGCAATTCGATTTCACCAAAAACAATTCGATAAACACCAAATCATCAATGTCAGGAAATTGAACTTCACCGATCGAGCTGGGAAGGAAAACTACGAGTACCAGTCTTCGACGAATCGCCGCCAATATCGATCGCGTGCCGAGAACGTCTCAGGTAATTATTATTCTTTGTACTTGCTTTCATTAAGTCCGGGATCTATTTAAATTTTGGATTCAAACTGTTTTTCTATTTGTTTGTTAATAGTACTTAGTAGTGTAATAAAGTTAATTTGTTATGGGAAAGTGCGTTTTTGTTATTGTTTGTTCTCCTAGTGTTTAGAGGGTAATGGAGTCTACATTTTTTTGTCCTTCGAACCGGATCCACATCCAGCAATATCATCTTTAATTCATCTTCCACTGTATCCGTAAGTCCAGAGTTTCTTTATTTAGCTAGGTTAAAGTGAAGTGCAAAATTACTAATCAAGAATGGCAAGTGCAATAGATACGCTCATTGAGAGTCTTTAACCGAACAAATGACGAAATTTGTATCGAACACGAAAAAACTGGAACCCAGGGACGCACGCGTGGTTTTTACGTCGCACGAATCAATGGCTGGCATGATCTCTGGCAGAAGTTTTTAGCTAATGAGGACCAAATTGCCAAGGTGAAAAGACCTAATGACTTTGAGAAGGAGTACTTCAAGAAAGACTTCTTTTCACAACAAGAAGCAATTTTCTATGAAGTTAAAGGTGACCTCATAGAATGTGCCGAAAAGTCCCGCGTTCCCCTCCAAAAACGAATGCAGAGGCGGAGACAAAATCGTTAGGGCAGACGAATCTGCCCAGAATCTCGTTACCAAAGTTCTCCGGTAACTATAACGTCTGGACAAGCTTTCGAGACCTGTATCTCGCAGTAATACATCAAAACCCTAATCTCGAAGATGTGCAGAAGTTTCATTACCTACAAATTTCAGTGATAGGTGAAGCTTCGCATGTCATTAAGCAATTTAACATAACGCAAGCAAATTATGCATCGGCTTGGAAGTCATTAACCAAAAAATACGAAAGTAAGCGTATTCTTGTAACCTCCGTGCTAGTGACATTCACCTCACAACCAAAAGAGAGACAGCAGCTTCTATCAAAAGTCTCTTAGATGTAGCCAGCGAGTGCATTGCTTCATTAAACAACTTAGAAATCAACACATTGCACTGCACATTACAATTGAAGAGATTGGGTCTTGCCAGAAGCTCAATTGTCAAGTTGGAAGTGTAGTAACAGACAACGCAAGTAATATGTCAAAAATGAGATTTGAACTCTCAACATCAGAGTTACTCGGAATGCTTGACATAATAACCTACGGTTGTTCTGACCATATTCTCAACTTATTAGCCAAAGACATGCATACTGTGCCCAATTTGGAAGAAGATGTTAAAAAATTGTAAAATATTTTCGAAACCACCATTTCCCTGCAGCTAAATATAAAGAAGCTGGTGGAAGGCTTTAGTTTTACCACAGGATGTTAGACTG